>VUYV01000017.1:3759170-3890448 GCA_008711295.1 Anarhynchus alexandrinus | reverse complement strand
AAAGGGGGGGGGGGCAAAAAACCCCCAAGAAAACCAGATCCCAAATGGAAAAGGCCAAAGCACCTCCCCTCTGGCATTTTGGCAGGGCAAGGTTGTGAAGAGGAGTGAAAAACCAAGCCCAGGAGTTCCACCTGTATTTTCGCTCTTTTGGAAAGCCCCCCCGTCTCCACAAGCAGTGTTTTTGCCAAGCCAGGAAGCCACCGCTGCATTCTGCAGGGCACCTTTGGAGTGAGGTGCACCCATGCAGGCCTGTCCGTGTTGGTGCCTCTTTCCGAGGGGTTTTGAAAGGATGGGGAGCAGGTGTCTGCATTTGTGGCTTCTCTGCAGGGTGTCCCAGTATCCTCAGAGAGGGCTTGATTTTGGACAGCAGGGCAACAAATCCATGGGTCAAAAGTTTGTGTTTTGTGGCCACAGACTCCCAGGTGACATTTGAAATGCACCTGGAGATGGACAGGGGCAGAGGTCTCTCAAACAGAGGTGTATTATAGAACAGCACTGTATCTTCCTGGCAGTCTCCAAGCTCCAAACATGAAGTTTGCTGGAAGATGGAGAGTGAAACAGTGTCTGTGCACAGCCACAACTTGCCTTGCAGAGCCCGTGAGACACGACACACCTGAGCATGCTTGTGGTTTAATGCATAGCCAGGTGCCAGCTGACTCTTGATGGGTGTTTGCAGATCGTCTGCAAGATTTCAGTCATTTCTGTTTCAAAATAAAACAGTGCTGGATCTATGGAGGCTCCTCTGTGGTTTTCCACAGGTTTGAGGATATCTGTAGGTTGTTTGCAAGGCCTTCATTTCCCTGTCTCTGGCTATGCTGGGTATGGCTCATGGGTTGAAAACATGGGGGGCGGGGGGAGAGACACTCATGGTAATTAAAATGAGGATTATTCAGGAGGAAAGGATTGAAATGGTACAGGAGAAAAATGATGCCCAACAGGAAACACTCTTCTCCTGAGATCATTTTGGTTTTCTCTGCGCTGTTTTCCTCCATTCCTAGGGTGCAGGGACGATGACTTACTGTAAAGGTGTGTGGTGTGGGCACTGGTAAAGCCGCAGTCCACACTTGGTTTTCCGAATGCTTTCTTGGATTTTAAACAACCACCCGTTTACTTGCTTCTCCTCTTACAAAAGAAAGAAAGTGGGTGACCAAACCCAACATGGAAATGAAGAAATCAGCTTCCACAGTTTTAAGTGCATTTAAGTCGACTAAAAATATTACATTTGCTTTAAATGACCATTTTTACTGCCTTTTATAATGTTATACTTAGCCTAGGTCAGGAAAATATTGAAGAACACTTCCTTCCTCCATTTCTTTTATTCTTTAGTCAAAATCAGACACTTCAAAGTTTTCTTTAAAATATTTTTTTCTGATTAAAATCGTGGCCTTGTCCCCCTGAAAAGATCATTTTTGACAGAGCTGCATCATGTTTTAAATGACAACACTTCTCTTTTGAAAATCTCTCAAGCTGGTCTGCAGGGCCCGTAGACGTGGTGTGACTCAGTGGCAGGGGGGTCTCCCTCCTGGAGAAACCATCTTGCAAAGCCCTGGAGGGTCTCTGTGAGATGGTGACAGTCTCTGGTGTGTTCTCTTGCTCCCTCATTCGCTGTGATTGGAAAGATGAGGGTGTGTGCAGCTGTGGCGTCAGGTGTGTGTAGGTGGACACTGCTGCTGAGAAAATGTTTGCCCTTTTCTCTCAACCTCTGTACCTGCAATATGTCCTCTCCCTTCTCTGCCCCATGGCTCCCCTTGCCCTGAGGGGAGGGCACTCATTTTTGCCACTGCATAGGGACTCAGCTAATTGATCCAGATGAAAAACTAACTTCTTTCTTTTGGTAGGGTTATTTCTTAGGCCAGCAGTTCCTCCATCACTTTCACTCTCGAACGCGAGTGCCAGCGCAGAGCAGGGGGCAGCCTGAGAGGAGAAATGAAAGGCCAGGGTAGGGAGAAGTGAGAGTGGTGTTTTGGCAGTGTAACCTCTGTAATGCTCGCAGAACAACAGGCACGACAGGAACCAAATGCTCTCAGTGGGAGACGACACAGTTAAAAGAATATTGGAGTAACAAGCAGCAGCCACGCAGGTCTGCTCACGACCTTTTTGCATTAGATTTGTTAATCCCTGGTTTTCGGACTTGAAAGGCAAGCTCCATCAGCTGTTTGTGGCATGAAGGTTTAGACACCTCTGGCAGGAGCCAGGCGGAGGGGTTGGCAGCCTGTGCCTGCAAGCTGCCGGGTCCTGCAGGTCGGCCGAGGGAGCAGCCCCTCTGCACCTCCCTCCTCTCCTTCCTCCTTCTTCCCCTGCCGAAGCTCCGCTGCAGCTCTGCCCAGCACCCTCTCGGCTGGCCAGAAATCTTCCCTGCAAGAAAGGCAGCACTCTGTGCATTCTCCCACCGTCTTACGGGAACCCGAATTGCAGTAAATGGTGTAAAATCAACCACAGACTTTTAGTCAGCCTACACCAGACCTAATGCTATGGACCATGTTCTCTTTTAAGCACTCAAGTGCTCTGCTTTTATAGTTACTAAGAAGCATGCGCTTAAGAAATCAGTGTAGTCAGTTATCTAGAGTAAATGTTTGAATGTGAACATTTCCTGTTCGCACTCTGGGTCCTTTAATGGAGCTTAAGATCAATGTCCTCACGGTATTATCAAGGACATCGTGCTGTGGATAACGTGTTTCCCGCTGCATTCTTGCTAATAGTCCACCTCCAGCCTCCACACCTGCCCGTCAGCAAAGCGGCGTGTCCCCATAGGGAGTGAACGTAGGAGCAAGCTCAGGGTGAAGGGGCTGTATTTAAATACACGGGCTGTATTTTCAGAGGCAGCTATGGACTGCTCCAGGTCTAACAGGGAAACAAGCCGACAGAAAACTAAAGGGGAGGGAGGGAGGGATGAAAATGTCCACTTCCTACACCTCATTGCCTGCACTTGGATCAAAAAAAATGCAGAGACCTCTGCTACTTCGTGTTTCCTGACAGTCCTGTTGTGTACAAAGGGATTTTATACGGCGAAGGATATTGATATTTGAAATTCTTGGGTGGCTTATGTAGCAGTGACGCAAGTACATGCAGGTAATTAGAGACACTAGGCTTTTTGTTGGAAACAGAAGCTTTACTGTCACTTTTTCTGTGACAATACCTTTATTTAATTGGTAAACCATATGCCTTGGCTGGGTGCGTTTGTCCTACAGAAAGGAAAATTGCATTTGCTAATTTGAAAGAGGGTGTTTTTTTTTCTATTAGGTACTGCAGAGAAAGACCATATCCTTTTTATTTTCACATGAGAGAACGCCTGGGCTGGAGAGATCGCACCGGTAAGCGGGAGCGGGGAGCTGCTCCTTGGGTGGGTCAGCCTGAATCTGTGCAGCACAATACGGAAGGAGATTAGCTCCAGGCAGGCTCCCAGTTACTGCAAGGACCTTTTCGATTGTTTCCTTCACTCAGCTAATTAAAGGCTGACAAGCTCAAGCTGGACTTGCCACATTGGCGCTTGTGCAGACCCAATAATAGTGTGTCGTAACCAAAAACTTCCGGCCGTCCTTTACGTCCCCTGTGCGGCCAGCAGATCTTTCCTTGACTGGTGGGATGGACCCCAGGTGCCTCAGCACGGTGGGAGGCCCTCCTCAGCCCTGCTGGAAACCAGAAGTGGCCAAAGGGATGGTGACTCACAGGTGCCATGGTGGCAGAGCTGGTCTCCCCGTATGATGACGAGGTTTTCAGCAGGAATGCCAGGAGAACCCAGGTTAATAATTTTGCATAAATTGCAGTGAAAAGGCCATGACTTCTGCAATTATAAATCCAACCCAAAGGTCAAGAAGTGCTCAAAGCAATGTCAGGAACCACAAAATTGGGAAGCACCCCCTCCCCAGAGTGGCTGCCTCTACGGTCTGCTGTGGGTCTCGCAAGCGGCTGCCTCTGCGGGGAAGGGGATCAGCTGCAGGGATCAGCACTGGGAACTGGGCTGGATTACAGCCTCCCTCTCAGCACGGTATTTGTGTTATGCATTATTTATTGTCATGAGGTAAGTAAACAAATATGTCATCACATAACTGGCCACAGGGATCCCTGAAAAAAACACAGCTCGCTTCAGCGGGGAGTCTGTAACTGCCCTGCTTGGGAAAAGCAAGCAAGGGACATCACTCGCCTCTGCTCCCTGCCTTGTGCTCCTGGAGGGGAGAGGTGACGGTGCAACCCAGAACTCCCCTTCCCCCATCCCCCTCTCAGCTCTTCTCTTCCTTTGAGTGAGGGCCTGCAGTCACAGCAGAAACCCTAATTAAAAAAGTATATTAAGCTCAAGCTAGATGGGAGCTATGTCAGTCAAAGCATCCCAAAGAAATGTGAGATTTCATAAATTCAAAATACTGTGGCAAACTGAATGGGCGGGTAAAATGTAGACCCGGAACAGAAGTGCTGAAGTGCTTTTCTGTCTCAGCAGCAACAGTTCCTTCCCACTGAGGAAGTGATTGTAACTTCTAAACTGTCCTGGCCTACAGTCGGAGGAAACACTGAATACCAAAACTCAATGTCTAGAGGAACACGTTCCTCAGGTTTTATAACGGCTGCTAGGGTGAACAAAGGTAATTGGAAATACACCTAAATGCACTCTGTTGGGCATCAATCTAAATAAAAAATAATAATTATGTTGTTATTTATCTTGAAATTGAAAACACGGTTTTTAAAAGCAAAATAGTTTGTGGGATGGAGGGAAAAAAAATGGGGGTAACTTTGAGCCAGTCTTTTAGAGAAAGAAGTCAGAAGACATCTATTAAAATGTGCACAAAAGAGTGTTTTTGTATAGCACTGACACCTGAAAAAGAACAGGATTAGAGAAATTGCTTCAGTGTCAGAAACCTGTCATCTTTCTACCACTTGCAAATCTCACATATTTGCCTTAAAGCTGCAACTGCCAAAGTGAGAAGGTGCTTAAGCATCTGCACTTAACTTGTTCTGAGGAAAAGAGCCTTTCTAGACCTTGTGTTTTGAGGGAAAAGCTGTTGTGCTCCTGGGGCTGTCTATAGAGTTACACCATTATCTCAGTCATGAGACTGGTTTGACTTAACGTTCCTCTTCCCTGCCCAAAGACTGTNTGTAATGTGTCCTGTGCTGAAAGTGAGAAGCAGTGGTGGGGTGGCAATACCAAGCTATACCATACCTTGCTGTGTCTGCCTCTAATTGCTTCATGTTATGCATCCTAGCCTTACCTAAGGTGCACTTCTAAGGTGTACTTTTATATGTCCTTTCCTATCAGCTGAAGGGTCCCTCTGCTTTTCCCATCCTCACAAGATTTGGTTAAATCCTGCCTGCCAAGGTACCTAAGAAACCAGTTTCTCTGCTTGAACAGGTTTAAAAAAAAAGAAGTATTTGTTCAAAACGTTTGGACAAATGCCCTGGTTCCTGCAAAAGTGGCAAGAGTTTAGCAAGACAGAGGTGGAAATCTTTCTGCAAGAACTCTGCCAGAAAAGAGCTTTTTCCATTTGTCTGTTGGAATAAATATTTATTCATTTGACAGAGTACTTCGGAGTGGAGTGACCCTCCTTGTCTAGACATAATGAATGACCATAAAAATGAATTCAGAACTGTTTGCAAGCAGGGAACATCTGTGCGTGGATGCAGCTCGCAGATTCAGCAAAAAAGCATTCTTTATCGGGTTGGATGTAGCAAAAGTAAAACCTTGATTATTTCCTCACATGTTGTCTGGAAGCTGCAAGCGGTCTGCTTGTGGCAGTGTTTCTTTCTTGGAGGGGTTCTGTGGGGGTTGGGGGTGGGTTTTTTTTTTGGTTTTGTAATACAGCATCTGTGTGCTTCCTTGTGACTGCATGTGCTTAGCAATGTTTCCACTCCACTAAAAGTCTATGCATTATTCACTCATTAATGTATTATTTATTTATTACTCTCGAGGCAGAGTGCTAGGAGCTTTACATTTACAGCATACCCAGTGACAGCTAAAGCAGCCCTACAACTATTTCTTGCCTGCCAACAGTTGCCCCACGGATAAAGCACAGAATGAACTCCCATGGATTTCCACTAGACTAATTCTGGTCCTCTTATTTCCACCTCTTTTCCTCTGGCATGGCTCCAGCCATTTGAAAAGCTCCTCATTATTCACATTAGTGTAAAAAAATGAAGAACGTGTCTAAAAGACTGACAAATTCAGGCTCTGGGAGGCTTGGTGAGGAGAGCTAATTCCAGCTTCCTTCGCAGGGAACACAGTGTCAGCAGCCTCCTCTTGTTTAAATCAAAATGGCTTCAATACGAATTATGCTTCTGGAATCGGCTTTGTTGTATTTCTAAGGAAAAATGGGTATTCCTCAGATAACCAGCTCCCAAATGAGTTGCGGCTGTAGCATTAAAATCAGGACGTGAAATTCCATGCAGAAATGAACCAGAAGCCTGTGTAGGTTGGGCAGCGCTGGGATCCTGATGCTGGTTCGTTAGGTTATGGCAGCACCGCTTGCAGGGTGGCCCAGAGCTACCCTCCATTTGAGACTTGTCCCGCCAAAACACGTGGTGGAGGTGAGCTGGTCCCCGGCTCAGGACACTGCTCACCCATCTCACGAGGCGCACGGTACCCGGGCACTGTGTTCACCTGCAAGCGAAGGCTCTCAGCTTCTGCTGGGCAACGATGGCGGAACTCTGTCCGAGCTTTATATTAATAAGGTCTTTCCTGATCCTTTCCATTAGCTATTTTTCCTACTCCACCTGTAGGTCAGTTTGGCAATTGCACTGTTTCAACGTGGACCTATTTATTTTCTATAATTGGGTTACTGGCAGCAAAATATGCTCCCCTGACATGGCTAGCATTAATGTTTCCACATATGGAGGGTCCTGTGTCATAGTGAAAAGATGTTTTTCCTTGATATCAACATTCATGTAATAATAAAAGTAGCAAAGTAACATATTTAATTACAGATGACTTCTTAAACAGATGTGTGCTCTTACCCACATTTTTTTCTTTTGGTTTATGATCTGTCAATAGTTCTGATATACTTTTGCTGGGCAAAGTCCAGAGCTTTTCCCTGGGAGTTGGGCTCTGTATGCCCATGTATTTCCATCTTCAGCTATTACGTGTTTTATAGGTATTTTAGCTCACAAAAGACAGTATGACAGCCCTACCAAAGACCGATTAAAGTTCACGCTAGCAGCGTAATACTGATATTGCTGTAACTCAGGAGTATAGCAATATCTTACTGTTCCTTGGTCCTACTCCAACATTTTTACTAATAGCTAGTTATGTCCTTCTGAAGAGATTCACTTTTATTCAAATTTTAAAACTCTGATTTTAGCTAAAAACTGAAAGGACGAAGTCAAACTCTTGCATACTGACAATCGGGATTTTGAGTACTTGTTCCCAAGGAGCTCGAGTTTATTTTCCATATAATTTTAATGGACAGTAACAAAACAATCATTTCTGTGACTCCTGATGGACAGAATGGGCAAGAGACAAGAACATATTAATAGACAGGGGTTCGCCAAGGACCCAGACCTGCTGGGTGGGAAATACATCTGGGAAAAAAAGTTCCTAACTGCTATGTGATCCTACATACCAGGAGGATTGCCTTTCAGACAGTTTAGCTCTATCACCAATGCTGCAATGCTCTTTGTAGGCAGAATCTGAAGTTTGCAAGGCAGTCCTTGGGGGCATGTGTGCAAGGACAGCCGCTCAAAGCTAAATGATGTAGCAAATGTGAGAGTCCACTAATGGCTTCACTTCCAGGATGCTGGAGAAGGTGGATTGCTCTTAGTTTTATCTGATTTCTCATTCATAGTCTCTAGAAAGTCCAGTTGGACTGCAAAGCAGAGGATGTTTTTATTTAAAGTCAGGAACCCCCTGAGATTCCGGGGGTTAAGCGGTTTGCAGTCTGTATGGGCACACAAAACAATTAAATATGTTATGGTACAACCTATTGTAAAATGCACACTTCTGAGCTATTGTAGCCACTGACAAAACCACTGCTGTTCTGCAAAAATCCAACTCTGTGCATTATCATGAAACTTTTTTAATTAAAGTGTCATTTGCCTGTGGGAGAGTTGAGATTAGATCTGTAGCCTATGCTGTATCTGATCAGAATTTAGCCAAACTATCTGGATATCCAAGGAACATTTTAAGTGGTTACAGCAGGCATTTTGCACTTGTTTCTTGTAGCTAACAATTTTTATTCAGCATTGAACAGTGTGTTTGAGGAACACTTTGACAATTTCCCGTTCTATGGCTGGAAGTGCCACAGTCTGGCTTTTCTGAAGGATAACAGAAGTTACCCAAGGACTGGTAAGGCTGACACTGTTCTGTCTTCTCATTTTCAGAGCTGGAAATATTGTCTGGATTGATTAGGGTAGGCATTTGCAGAAGCAGTCTGTGCAGGTATTACCACTGATGGCAGTAGCTGCAGCTTCTGCCTCTAGGCCTAAATGTGGGACATTTTCTTTTCTGAGCAGGAGTCATACAGCACTTGGAAGGTGGCAGTGTACCCTGGTGCAGTCAATAGTGGTACACAGATCACAACTGACAGACCTCTGAGTTCGCATAATTCAGCAACCGATGTGGTCAGGACCTTACTTCAAGATCTATCCTCCTCCCCCAGGAAGTCTCTTCGTAATATGGCTTTTGGTGTCTTCTCAAGCTATTTTGCACCTACAACTTTAGTTCGCTATCATAACACAAAATTATTACTGCAGTCCTCATCAGACCAGTTAGGTCCACTTTGAGAGCCAGAAGTAACATGATGTGAAATGCATCTGTATGGTCTCTGCAGCAAGAGCGGATTCACATCTATACTGTGAAAGTTTCCATATGGTGCCACCAGAAAACATATAGCATGGTTTGACTTTCAGTTCGGCTTAATATTTTTAGGTAAGTCTATGAGGAACTTTAAGCCAATGTTTATTTTCTCTGTCATCCATTTAAAGCACTACTAAAATTTCCAGAGATGACCAAACAGGACAGGGAGCTGTTCAGGTTAGAAACTGATCTCACATCAGCCTAATATATCACATGCAACTTTAAAATTGCAATGGATTAAATAATAATCATAGCCTAGTTGGCATCCTAGAAGGTTTTCTAGAGATTAGGTGAAGCTTCTGAAAGGTAGGTGTGAAGAATATGTGCAAATCTTCTCCCACGCTCCCTTTTGGATTCTTGTCTTCGGCACAAAAGAAGTTGATTTCTTCCCAGAATGGGACAAGGAGACACAAGCATAAAAGCTTCACCTCCACTAGAGGATGAGAGCAGTGCAGTTATACTACCAATCCCCTTCAAATGCAGCTACTTGAGGGTGTACATGTAAGGAGACTTAAAATATGGATTAGTACTTCTGTTGATTATGCTTAACAAATGGAGAAAGTTTTTTCTGTACTGTACCACAAAGCTTCAGTTGCCAAAGGACAGTCACAAAACCATACATGTCCTTGCTTGTTGGGTTCTTCAGACAGAGCTCTTCCATGAGCTGAGAAATGCTTCAATTCACATGTAGCTTAACTTTTCCCTATTGGTGACACAGCTGAAGAGGCTCATATGTTTTGTTTAGTCCATCATCTGTTTGGAATAACCTATATTTGGAAATGTATTTCCGATCCAGCCATGGAGATGCTAGAATATAAATAACTCAGCAGTTTTTTGTTATTTTAAAGCTACCACATTTAATCTGTTGAAGCTTTTTGGAGGCCCTTAGTGCACAAATGCAATGAGGAACTAATGTTGTTGCAGTGCTGCTTCAGCTTTTTGGGTTGGGTTGTTGGTGGAACCATAGTTTATTGTATAAATTCCTGTTGGCTTTTCAGATGCATGGATCATCATACCTTGCAGCAGTATGCTTTTCACACAGAGTTAGTTTAGATCCTTCGGGTGATAACATACCCCTGCAGTGCAGCTATGTAGTGAAAGGCCAGATGTCTATTTTGTGCAATTATGTACCATAAAAATATGAATCCCAAATGGTTAACTAAAGAACTTTGTCTCTTGCAACCACAGCAACTTTAACTCTGTGCTTTTTTATGGTCGTCTACATTTGTTTAACTTTATTAACTTGTTCCATGTTTTCTTTTAATACGTGCTAAACCACTGTTACAGGCACTAAAGATGAAATACACAGAGAGCCTTGGTAAAAGAACGAATTAAGGTAAAACTACTGTTTTCAGTATTTTGTAAGTAGTGAAGAATGATGTTCTGGCTATCATCACACCTGATGTGTATTCATTGCAGAGAACAAATCTTTATTTGAATATAGTGGAGCAAAAAATGCTCCTTTATTAATCTGATGTACACTAAATAACTTTGCGTTTGTTACATGGATGATAAATATTTGGCAGATAAATTTATAAACACTTCCACGTTTTATAGATTTATACTGTACACAGTCATCCCACACAGAGCATGCCCTTTCACAAGTATACAGACAGCTTTCCTCAGGGAACTTAATCAAAACACTTGGTCAAACATTTTGGAAGTTGGCAATCTGACACAGAGGAGCATACTGGAAAGATGAGTTCACAATTGTACCAGCTGGACTTGAAATGAAAAATTCAGAACTCCAAAAGAGAGAATTTATCAAGGCACGCACATGCAAACACATATATACAATAGTGATGACTGTAACCTGCTTTACAGGAGATCACACACAGCAGTAAAGAAAACAAACAAAGAAAGAAACAGAGAGGTCAGGACCATTGCCAAGATCTTGTTGCAGATTAGCAGATCTGGAAGTAAACATGTATAAATGGGAATTCGACTTCAAAGTAGCTCATTACTGTATATACAATATGTACATGTTTTCTCACATTAAGAAATGGAGACTGTCAGAAATGGTTATGATTTTCTTGACAACATATGCACACTAACACACCTGTGCTTTTGTACACTAAAGACAATTTGAAAAATTGTACTCCTAGTTGGCTCAGAGCAATTGGCAACTTGAGTGGAAGTTTAGTAGGAGAAACCAGGAGCAGAGTATAGCTCACAAAAAACTAGCAAAGAATACATGTTTTCCTTCTGTTGCTCAGCATTAGGAAATGCAAACAAGTTTTTAAGAAAATCAGTAACCTGACAATGCTGATAAATGACAGTGAAGGCAAAGAGCTCTACTTTCAGTACCTCATCCTTGACGCCTAACTTCTGCACATATGTCATTACGCCGCAAAGGAAACTGCCCACTTAAAAAAAAATAAATCTAATTATGTATAGTACGTTGTCACATATATTTGAGGCCAAGTATGAGATACAGTTTGGTTGGCACAATGTTATGCAGCTGAGGGTAATACAGCAATTTTTTTTAAAGTTTTAATTGGGATTTTTAATACAATACTCCATAGCAATGGCTAAAATAAGCTGTCAGTTGATTCATTAGACTTGCAGCATGGCATGCTATTAAAAGTCCTTTTACTGTTTGGGAAATGTTACATTCATAGGAAAAAGCCAGGCGAAAATTATTAATGATAAAAATAAGGGCTAAATGGACACATTTCTTTTACAACAGCAATTCCAGCATGACAGTATACACAATCATGTATTTAATATTTTTGAAAGAGAAAGCTAAGATCCCGATCCTGCAAATTGGTTCATTGATTTAAACGGGGATCAGTTTACACACACAATACTAGTTTCATGTAACACTTTGCAGGGTTCTAAACCACTAGGAAGACAATAAATGCAGTCACTAGCAGCTTGGTGCATTTTTTTAACTCTTTATAAATAAGCTAGCTTTCCTACAGTGTTAATTTCACGCCTGCTCCCATTTTTGTTGCAAATGTCAGTAAAAACATTAATTTCACTAGTGAAGAACTAATGAAATCAATCACCATATCAGAAGGGATCTGTGGCAGGAAGAAACAGGAAAGAGCTGTAAGGTTTGGCCAAAAAAGATGACGGGAGGTTGTGTCTTGTAAGATTGCTCTCCAAATTTTAATATTCTCTTTTTCCTTCTAAACTACTGGTTTTAATCTATTTTTTAAAACTTCCAAATAGAAGATAGTATTATCTACTCTTACTCTGAACCTGAACAGAAATTCTCTACTTTAAACTGTCTATTCGTGATCACAATTAGAAACCATATGCTACAGTCTCACTCAGTGAGTATGTTTTCTTTTCGGAAAGACTCACTGCTTTCCAGAAGTATATTACATGAGCATTGCTACCCTTTCATAGTCTCCTCCCAAAAGTTTGGTATAGACTGGTCTTCAGTTTATCAACTCATAGAACACACAGGGGAAAAAAAGAATTGCAGGCTGCTTGGGTTGGTTTGTTTGTTTGTTTGTTTGTTTTAATCTCAGTATAGAGTTGGCTCTCCTATAGCAAATATATATTGTTAAGTCCTGTGGAAGGTATGTGCCCTTTTCTTCTGCCGACTTAGTTCTGTAGCATGTGAGCATGTCCCCTACCAGAGGAAGCACACTGGAAAGGGTGGCTGCCCTGCAAAGAGGGAAAGTGAAATGTAGCAGGTGCCAGAGCTTTTGAAAGAGCTCTCTCCACCCTCACTGCTCTGTGTGCATCTGCTGCCATTTTCACCCTGGATCTGCTCAAACTATAGTCGCCATTACTTTATACAGCACGAATTTCTGTAGTAGATCTTTGTGGATGTTAATCATTAATTGAAAGACACCCTGGCAATGGCTCTGTTTCAGGCTGGTCAAAGATTGCTGATAACCGCAGCAGCACGCAATTGTTTAGCCACATTACTAGGACGACAGCAGCTATGTATGCAGAAACAATGAAAAACAGACTACACAGGAGAACACAGACATTTTCATATACGGTACACAGAAGTTAAGGTGCTGAGATCCACATGGAACATTTTGAAGGACTTCTAGTTGAATAAGACAAAATTCCTAGCTTTCAGAATTTTATGTGTCTGAGAGCGCTGTGTCTCTTAGTCACTGGAACACCACCAGTGCCTTTGCAGGATGTGCTGTTTTGATGTTTGGCACAGTGTGGCAGGGGCGGAAGGCTGCAGCTCAGTCGGAGCTCATTTTTCAGACTATTTAAGGAGTTCCCTTCCAATGATCAAAAGCTAATGACTAGCTAAGATGAATCTTGGCATCCCAACAATTTTGCACATGAATAAATAAAGGGTTCTGCACCAGGAACGGAGCAGGACGTTATTTGTATTCAAAGCATAATGCATAATGCAGAAAGTAATACTTAGTATCATTGAGAATGAGATGAGAATATGGTTTGTAAGTCTTACATCCGCCTGTGTTATAGGGAGATTTGTGTGGATATATGTGTGTATACTCACCCACACATCTGTCTGAATATGTATTCACCTCTGTGTTATATTTCTTTAGAATATACAGTATTACATAGCTGTAGGCTAGGATTTAAGGAAAACAGCCGACAAAAATGGAAGTAATCGAAACTTAGGCCTTGAAATCTTCATCTTCAAGGTTTGCATTTAATTTGATTCCATTTCATTATTTTTTCCTGACCCTCTTCTTTTGAAGGATAAACCTTTAACTGGGTAAGACAGGCCTACATGAGATTCACGAATGACTTTTATCACGTAGCCAGTGGGGAACAGGCATATATTTACAAGGCAGACATTAACAGGGTAGAAGACACGTATTATAGATTAGAAAACATGTGGTATTATCAGAGAGAAATGCTAGGTGACAACTCCAGACAACAGATGAAACTGGAACACATGAGACATGGGACTCAGCAGAGTACTGTGCTTGCAATGAGTTATGAGTGCTGTCCACTAGCAGCAAGTCGCTTCAGCTTGCTTGGTCAGGATTACTGGTGAACACTGAGTGGCAGGTGGTAGACGTCCAAAATTAGAAAGTAGGAGGCTGAGCAAAAAAGTACATCCTTAGGATCCAAGAGAAATGAGCTTAGGTAGCTGGCTGTGGAGAGAGTGATGAAAGCCAGCCTGCCAGCAATTTCTCTCTCTCGCTTGCAGACTGATGTGTCTGGCTACAGCTCAGAAGTGTTGATGGCCAGAGTAGGGGCAAGACCTCTACAAATCTTCTTGGTTATGTGCCATTAAAATGTATATTCATGAATCGCCTGGGTGGAAAGGACAATACTTTTGTGTCAGGTCATCCTCATCCAAATACCTTTCTTGTTAAGTAACCTTCAATCCTTGGTTATTAGGCTGTGTAGTCAGAAGTGAGCAATATGTTCTAGACCTTTGTCAAACGGGGAAGATTATTTACCTCAGAAAGCAATTGCACCTGCATTTTTGCCCCTTTTTTTTTTTTTGTCAGTATTTTGGTCTTAGTAAATGTAGCTTGTGTGTATGTTGTCGGAGGAGACTGCCAATAATTACTGCTTTATTCATTTTTAATCAGGCAGGATGTACTCCAAGGGCTAGAAAGCATGGCTACATATTACAGACCAGCATCTTCGGAGATAATTCAACCTACTATCAATTAAGAAAAGTAAATCAATCAGGCCCATTTTGTCTTTTTCCTGTTTCTGATATGCTAAGTCACTGCATCAAAGAAAGGTCACAAGTGTGGATGAAGTTCTATATAATAACCTTACACATCTAGAGGAGGACTAAATATCAAAGGATCCTTCCTTTTCAGGAAGAAGTATGGTATCCACCACTGCAAGAATAATAAAGAACGCAGTTAATGATAATGGATCAAAAAATATTTTGCATCACTTGGTTGAAATTATCAACATTAGAAGAAAGCAAGTGAGACTGATTTCAACATATGGACTGGTTGTAGACTGGATGGGAGTAAGTGAAGGCAAGGGAGATCTGTAAGTAGCATTATAAATTGGTCCTTTGTATTTAATTCAGGTTCTGAACTGAGTTCCAGATTTTCTGGCTAACATGTCTCTGCTAATTCCACATCACTGCCTGATCCCTGTCTCGCCTCCAAACTGCAGGCAAATGTCTGTCTTTTCAAGCTGCGTTTCCTGAGCTAGCAGCATTGGAAAGTACAAATTCAGGCAAATACCTAATATTTTACAGTGAGTTTAATGAACAAGAAAGCAGGAAATGCAGAAGAAAAGCAGTCTCTCAGACATGTTTTCTTCTGGAATATGATTACCGAACATGTGTTTTCTTTCAGGACTCTAGAGGAAGTGGAGCATTTCTGTTTTCACTTCTTGTGTCTTTGACCCCCTGAGTGCAAGGATTCATTTTTTAACATTGTGATTGAAATTTCAATTGCATTTCCAGGTTATTAAACAGGAAACATGGCTTGTAGGTTGTATTAGCATGATATCATCTTGTTTAGGTAAAGAGGTGCAAGTGGATGTAAACATCTTTCTCTGACTAATTAAGATAGTTTTAAAACTCACAATGGGGAAGACAGCTAAAGCCCAGCACACAGAGGCTGTCCATATGAGGGGCTGAGGACTCTATTACATTGCTAAGAATTGGAATCAGCAGTTGTGCTTCAAGAGCATTTACACAAAGGTAAGGCTCCATAGTGGTAGAAAAAGAAAACAAGAACATAGAATAGCATTTCCTCCAAATGCAGCTGAGCTAGACAAGAAGATTCCCCCATATCTGCACCCACGGCAGAAGCAGCCCAACAAAGGCCATTCTGAGAGGAGATCCCTCCTTGTATTAGTTCAGCCTTCTGGATACATAGGGAAATGTGGAGTCTGGCTGCCTTAAAAGGGTGAGATTGTCTGAAGGACTTTTGAGTTTGCTTTCCATCCTGGTTTAAAAAGGGATGGCCAAATTGCAAAACGTATGTGGCAAATTAGCTTACTGAATGTTCCCATGAAGTCAGAAGCAAGTGAGAGCAGGAGCATTGAGTTTTGACTTTCTTTAAGATTGGTCCTCTGGTAAGGAAAGCAATTTGGGATGGAATGAATGGGGTGGCATGAAGAGAAAGAGAGCAGAGCTTGAGGTAGCAGTCTGACTTTGCCCCACTCTTCTAAGATGATGGCCAAAGAATAGACTACTGGAGTCATCAGGAAGGTGGGCTAACACTTTTTCACCTGTGTCGAAGTTTTGTAGTACACACCTCTGGAAGGGCACTCGCTAACATCAAATATAGAGGAAGAAGGCTTCCCAATTTATCATTAATTAGCAATCCCTTTCAGCACTCCAGAAACCATGAACACCTAGTCCTGGTTCCCTTGCTAGGAGTCTGTACTCAGCAATCAATGCAATGCATACCAAATGTCGTAGTGCACGCTTCCAACCAACAAGGTGCTAACATGAATATAGCCAATCTGGTTAAAATGTACAAACACAGTGAATAAAATGCTTTCATGAAATAAGAGTCTGCTAAGTCAAGCTCTACTATCAGACAACCTGTAAGGAGTAAAATTAATGAAAATAAAATTTCTTTGCCAAAAATGAAACCATGCGTCTCTTTTGTGGACAGTTTTCAAATTTTTAAGTATTTGACCATCATGGTTAATACTATTCTAAATGCTGTAATTCTTCTCTGTCTTCGAGGGTCATTGTACTTTTTGTCATTCCCATCGTTGGGATGAGTTTTTCAGCTTTACAGGAGAAGAGCACTAGACCTCACATCCTACTTCAATTTAGACTGAAAGGAGTTTCCAATTAGTGGTCAGTCAGTTCAGTGGTGAAAACAGAAAAATAAGCAGTTTTGATTACATGTGTTTGATAGCTCTGATACACAAATGTTATCAGGTTCGGTTCTCTGTGGTGTATTGGGGATCTAAACAGGCCACGAAGCAACTCTTTGTGTGAGATATAAGCGAATAGACACAGAAAGGAAGTGCAATTCCTACTGTCCAATATTTATTACCTGAGATTTCTTTGGAAGCTGCACAAAAAGACAGATTCACTAAAGACCAGCCAAATCACTTTTGCTTATAATGTAACATTGGTGTCCAGATCTCCATTGGTTAAGTATTTCTGTTCCAGCCTGTGGATTGTACCAATCTAACCAAGTATTTATAGCCTGAAATTGCATTTACTTCTTTTGTCCTTATGAGATAAATCTTTACTGCACTCAAGCCCAAACAATTTATTGTTCAAACAGCTTTGACACTGGCTTGTGCACTAGTCCAAATCTGTCAAGGCAACTGGCTCACCAGATAGGGAGATTCTACCTTTAGGTTTTGGTTAATATATTGGAAATATTCATGGATTTTTTTCTTTGTTCATCTTTTCCATTTTCTTTTTCTCCTCTTTCCTACACACTATTCTTTTTTTCCCTTTTCCTACCTTAGAACTTTCAGTCTAATCTTGGACCATGCAAAGTCCGTGCAGTTGGGAATTTTGTTTGTCTTTACTAATTCCTGTTGTTGCTCTGTTCCACCTCATCCAAACTCAATCACATGCTTATAATGTAGTCAGGATTTAGAATAAGATTCAGCGTTGAAATCGGCATAATTTTACATGTAATGAGATTTTAGCATGTTAGCCTTGAACTGTAGCCCTCAGAAGTTGAACCTTATTTTTTTGTGGCCCATTTCCTCCACAGTGATTGGGTGGCATGAAGTGTTGGATCTGGATGTTCTTCAGTATTACATACAGAGACAGACAAAATATACTACTTTTAAGTGGACAGTGCATAGCAAGACAATATGATATTTTACCGTTGCTGTTGATGCTTACTCCAAACATGTACAGAGGCTTCAGATTTCAAAATTTGTGCAGTAAGTTCAAGGAGGTGGACACATGTTTCTAATGAATGGCACAGAGAAATAGGGCTCAAATATAATTCTCATTGGAGAAAACAGACTTGAAATAATATTAAGATTATGACTAGTGGACAAAACCCACAGATGCAAAACTAAGGCCAGCATTTTTTTCTCAACCTGGAACTCAGTGAAAAATAATTCTTCCTCCTTTTCCTTAATGGAGTTTAGAAATTTTAAAGACATGTTTAAGTCAGACTTAAATATAAAATATTTCATCTCAAATATCTTTACTGTTTATATTGCAAAATAAACACACTTACTAAACTTTGTTTCTCACTATATCATATTTAAATTATCAAGAGCAAAAAAATGCTCACTAGTTTTCCATACTCATGCTTTTTTAAAGTCAGCCACTTTTCTCATTTGTTAATAGCAGAAAACCACTTCTTGGGCTAATATTTTGGTGCTACAATATGTAGCACAGGCATTTGTTAGTAACTGAAAAATGCAGCTTCTAAAATCAGTAAATTAAACAGTGAAATTTAAATGTAACTAATGATCTTCTTATTTGGACTTTTACTGACTCTTTGAATACAACTAAGATGGTGAGTGACACGGAATGCAGTGACAGCTATTACTGCCCAAGCTAAGTTCATGTATATGAGCAAGAGAAAAAGTAACAACAACAATAAAAAATCTACCCTAATACACAATGACCTTATGTGAAAGCCTGATTTCTTTGGCAATGATTCAACCACCTAATAAATGTTATCAGACATAATTAGAAAAAATAATGATAAATTTTCCCTTATGTTTTACACCAAATTAGTTCTTTGAAACTTGAAACTGCAGATAGTTCATCAGCTGATACAAATTCTCTTAGTTCCACTGAAAGCAATGACAGTTTCTGTCATCAAAGGATCTGCCCCTTTTGTCTGCAAATTTTATGGATGTATTTCTATTTAATTTTTAATGCTAACATTTTAAAGAGATCCCATAGCCGTTTTCATAGCAGTAGGACTGGCGAGAAACTCTTTACTGTATTCCAGAACAATCCACAGAATACGGGTTAGAAGGACTGTGTTTACTACCATTTACTCTCTATCCTCGCACTTTGTCTAATAAAGACGTTACCACTCCCTGCAGCCTTGGCATGGCTTCTTTCTTAATGGACTTTCAGAGACACATTTGAAAGTGTTAAATGGTGAGATATCTCTAGAACTATTAAAAATCAGCTGAGAAAATGGTTATATAAAGAAGTGTATGAACTGAAAATAATGAAGGTGGTTTTTATTATTGCTTTTCTTTTTTTGACATTAAAAAAATCTTTTGAGATGTTTTAATTACGTTACACTATATATTGGAGTTATGGCTTGACTAAATTTACTAGGTGGCATTCTACAGCCACATATTTTTATAACCATTCTGTGACAAAGGAAAATGTATTAGAAATGTAAATACCAAACAAACTTTTCTGAAATCACATTACTTTTCATATAGTTCACTGGCCTGATTCTTCCTTTATTCATACTTACAACACCATAAATATTTGCATTGATTCACTCCTGGAAGAGTGACAAGTTCACTGTTTCAAAATGGCAAAAATATACCAGATGCCACAAGTGAGAAGAAAACAATTTTTTTTCTGGAGGATCAGCAGCAAAGAGCAAAAGTGCTTACTTTGTTACTTTCTTTGCTGCTTACCCATAAGGGCTTTTCATCTCCTTGCAGTAGCTGTTGCCTCTCCTCATCAAATATGGGACTGTAGTTGGTAACCTTTACTTTAAATTGAATTTACCTAAATAGGTTTCCCAAAAGAGACGTGTTGCCACAAATCTTTGCCACCTAAGCACAGCCACAGAAGGTCAGTATTCTCAGTACTGATGCGGTCTGTAGTTTCCCGATTAATGCTGCATGCATTGATATGTGTAAAATTAACACTCTGTACCAATACTACTAAGTAATCGACTTGCATGTCTGTACTGTTACAAAAGTTCGCAATGCCATGGCCAAATTTAGCATGTATTTTTAAATAATATGACTGCTTGCATTTTAAATATCAAATTATTAGTATGGTTTTTATGTTCCTGGACATGTCACTGAAAGTGTTTTAAGAGGTAGCTTTGCAGTTCGAAGTTAAGTGGTTTTGAATAGCAATGTACGCAAGCAAACAAAAGTGAAATTTAAAACTTTCATACAGAGGTTTCTAAATCTCTGCCATTCCAAAGTAAGTTTTGAGTTTGATTTCTGACATCTGAGCACTCTAATAAGCATTGAGAATCTGAAGCCTTTGCACCATCAGTCAGGAGAGCTGACAGTTGTATGAAGAAGGAAATAAATAGTAAATGGCTTTTTCCAGTTACATCAACACCTGGGTTCTTGTGTCAGGAAGCCGAAGTCCTACCAGACCTCCACATACTAGAACAGTAGAAGCAAGGAGAATAGGGATTGCTTTGGTGATACCAACAAGGGAACCGAATATTAAGTTTCCAAGTACAGCTGCTGCTTTGCATAGTGCATTCAAAAAGCCAAAGCCTGTTGCCCTAGAAGAGAAAACAGAAGAAAGTTAAAAATGGGTGAAAGAGTTAAGCCTTTGAGACAAATCCTCAGTGGGAATAAATCAGAATAGCCCCAATATCTTAAACAGAATTTATGCCAACAAGGATTCTGTGCTTGTCTTTATAATACGAAATCAAAGCTCAGCTGCTACAGCATTTTATTGAGGCAAATTCATTCTGCTGCCTCAGGGACCAAAATGTGAAATGAATGACTGAATAGGTAACTTTACACCTCTACAGCAGAACAAAGGACTTGCAAAAGGAAATTCATTAACACCTAAAATGCTGGATTGGGAGAGAGAAGGTGGGAAATCTTTTGAGAGCTACTTGGTGATTTGGGAAAGAAGTCACCAGAATAAAAGCAAGATCATCTTGGGGTACTGAATAGAAACAGTTTTCTTACAGGTGGTATATATGTTCAATCGGTGCTTTCTCAAAAGGCTAATGAGATCTTCAATAATATTGGATGTTTGTCTCATAAAGCTAAAGAGAATAGGGCATAAAGAAACCCTGCTTGGGGGAGAAGAGATATCCAAGAAACTTTGAAAAAAAGGGAAAGGAGATAGATTGCCAACAGAAAGTATGACTCAGGCAACTCAGAGGGGCTTTTGTATTGCAGTGCTTTGATTTTAGTAGTCTGGATTAAATATTTTAGGTGTTTGGTAACCCATGCATAGATGTATTATGCAAACTGCTATCATTTTAATAAATTGTGTTTTGACATGACTGTATGATTCATAGTTGCAGGAATAACTTTGAAATACCAAAAGTGTCCTAACAAAAATATCTGTATGATAGTAGAATCTCTAACATTTCTCAAATCTCTTAGAAGTGGAAGAGAGGACTATGCTGAGTTCACACTGTGCTCACTGGGATAAAATAATAAGAATCAGGAGGATAGAAACTTCTTTTCAGAACAAAATGTTTCTTTCTTGTTAGTGTGAAATACTGCCATTAGAAGGAAAAAGCCTCCAGTTTAAACAGCAGAGATTAACAGGAATGTTAATGGTCTGAGTGACTAAAAAGAGCCCGAGTTATTGTACTGAGGTGCACGTGAAGGAAAGGAAGAAGTCTTGTGCTCAGATGTAGCCTGAATTCCTAGGAAGTAATTTTGAGAAACTTCTACCAAAGCTCCTAAAGAGCAGCCCAGAGAATCAGCTTGAAGTAAGCAGACTTGTTGCCAGCTGAGAGCAAGGATATAAACTCTCAACGTTGTTCACAGAGCTATTTTTTGATTTTGATAACAGCAAACCACGGGTCAAGAGAGAAGAGATCCCCTCCCTCAAGCAACAACGGACATGGCCACAGCCCAGAGTGTCACTAGTTCACCTCTTCTGCTCTTCTGCAAATCTGGCCACTGGATCTCAATAGCGTTGATCAGTCTGGCCCTTTGGTATCCTACATCCAAGTTTTATACTGGGGAAGAGGTAAAAGCTTCTGCCTAGTATAGTTGACCAGGATATAGGGGGTTTCAGCACTGTCCATGCCCTGACTATGTGACATCCTGTGCTTCAGAATTATACTAGCCCTGGTATATATGAGGTATACATATTCACCAGGAGAATGGTGAAGGTAGGTCTAGATCCTTCTAGTATATTTTTAAGTCACTCTAAATTGCTCTGAGAAGCAGAACTCTAGTTAACCCACAGAGTCAACTCCAGAATCTGAACAAGATTCAGAAATGTGCTGACTTGAATTAACCGTACTTTGACTGTCAAATTCTTAAATCACTTAAAAGGATGTTTTCAGAAAATAAATAAGACTTGGAACAGATGAGTTAATATACCTCCAAAACGTTTTATTTTCTGTTAATGATGTTAAGTATTTGTTTGTCCATGGTTGCAGACCAAAGTCAAACATCTTTGCCTAAAACATTATGGAAGTAAAAACAGAAGAGTTGATACTTACTGTTCCAGTGTCAGCTCTGTATATCATACACCTTTTCTGACAAGTTTGTCTCTTTTGCTGGGTGCTCATAATCATAATAAATTTATTTTTAGTTTGGCTATATGTCTTTTGCAATTGACAGCAGTGTTTCAGTCTGTTTAAAATACCTGAGATTTATCAGAGTAATTCTTATTTTGCCTGAAGTAATCATAATTCCTCTTTGTGCAAAATGTGGCACCCATCCAGATATTGCATGACAGTAAGTATCAGCAACGTCTAAGGAGAGACAGGTCATTCTGACGGCAGAGCAGAAACTACCTAGAAACACTGTAGAAAAACAAGCAGAAGAGACTCAGATATGCCTCCTCTATGTTCAAAGCCCTTACTTGCTTTTTTTTTTCCCCCTAAATTTGAGTCAACCTGCAGTACTTAAACATAATACTTATTGCCAAGAAAAGCTAAACATGCACATCCTGAAGATAACCATCTACAAAGTTTCATGCTCTGCTGTCCGACAGTGCAGACTAGTGAGGGCTGCGTGAGAGCACAATGCTGAGAGCAGATAAGGAAATTTTGGAAGTGTTGCTTGTGAAGCTTTCTGACAGAGAAACATTTGCAGCAGCTCCTTGACAATGCCTTCCTCGGAGAAGAAATGAGAAAGTTAAAACTTGCCCATTTTAAGGAAGACTTTTGGTGGAATCAGTCCAAAGGAGGAGGTGAGAGATGCACTGAAGGAAGGAGCAAACAGCCACCCTACTGGAGTAATCTTTCAAAGCCTATGAGAAGAAGATTAAATCTGTACAACAGAAACATCTGTACTACAAGGGCAGGCAAAGCAGAGCACCAGAAGAATATCTGGAGGAAGCTGACCAGGATGGGGGAAAGATCCTGAGAGCGAAGGAGCTTCAGATTGATGCATCTTCTTGGGGGAACAAGAGTGCAGATAGGAAGGAGGAGCATGAAGAGGAAAGACTGTGGTAAAATAGACTTTATCACAAACAGGTAGGAAGAGGTTAAAGACAGCACAGCCAGCCTGGAAAACACAGTTTATGTAATAGGATAATAACAGGCTGCAGGTATTTTGAAGAAGTCAGGGGAAGAAAGAGAGGAAAAGAGTCAGAACTGTTCTATTTTTGGCCTCATTTATGCACAGAAAGTATTTCTAAAGTTATGGTGGTGACTGATTGTGATCAGTGTCTGCACATGTAAATATGATTTTTTCAGCTGCCGGGTACTGATGTAAAACCAAACTTGCCCCCAAACAACAGCAACAGGAAAAAACCTGTTCACACAGGGAAAATAGACACTTAGTCATCAACAGCTTCAGTGTATTCAGAGAGATACCAGAAATCCCCAAAGAATACATAGATCTAGCTAAAGCAAATTTGGGTAGGTACAGACAGGAAATCTTTGGAAAGGCAATAGCACAACACATATGGGGATGCTTTACTTATATTCAGTGTTGTTTTATACTGCCTTATAAAGGTAAGCTGTTTCACAGATGCTATTTGCTTATATCAACTAGTTACAACAGAGGCCTGAATACAATTTTCTGAGCAATTTGGACCACTGGTTTTCACATGCTGGGCTCTACAGATAGCACGTTCAGGGCTGCCACTGTGATTTATATCTATTATAAGTTATATACCCAAGATTACATTATTAAAGTTTAAAGTAATTTTGTAATACAATCTCTCTAATATCTGGGCAAAATTAAGGTAATCTGTTGGCACTGCTTTGTAAAATGGACTTATTCGATTTTTCCAATTGCAAGGGGTTATTATTTGTCTAATCCCATTAATGTTATCAAATTATAAACAAAGAAGAGTAAGACAAAGTAAACCCATTTTTATTGCCCTTGGCTGTCCTGATGATACAAAATGAATAATGCAGCAGAAGTTCAATCTTTTGATCTTTAGGCAGTTTTCAGGCATATCCTTTTGCCTAAAATATGCACATCATTGGCAGGAATAGTAAGATTTTTACAGGCTTAAGTAAAATGTTGTAGTGACCTGTACCTGAAAAGCATTGTCATTGTCCAAACTTCTGCCTTCATAACCTTCAATTTTAATACTGTATTTGAACATGTATTTGTTCTTTACAAATCATCAGAAAAAAGTCATTAAGCAAACTGTGGAGCTCTAGGGATAGCAAACTCAAACTTGTTGGTTTTTAAACATCTTTCTTAAAATGGTGTTTGTGATTCAAATCAGCTAAAATCTGTATCAATTCATGCCTTTATAATTAATTTTACTGAATCCAGAGAAGTGAAGATAGCCAGGCAATAAATATGCTGTAATTCACATATATATATAAAAGCATAATCTTCTCTTGCAGCACAAGTACAGTCTCTGCTACAATGTTTCAGGAAAGTCCTAGAGTGTACAGAAAGTCTGCAAATGATCAAAGATATGTGATGTGTCATCTCTGCATCATGAATGAATTAAGTGAAAAAATCTAGAGGCATAGGGCCATTACTATATACACCAATTTCTGTTATGTTGATCAGTTTCTGGGTGAAGCACTGGCACAAAAAAGTTTTTTGACTCCATGAGCAATCCTTATTACTGGTCAAGGGAGTTCAGTAGCAAGAATCCCTTCTCCAGCTAGAGAATGTCATTAAATCCTTCAGGCACATCCATAAGATAATGCTGGTGAATCAATTTGGGATTGTCTTGAAAAAAAGAGTACAGATTTTAGTATTGACTATAAAAGTGTCAGGTCTGAGAGAAAGCTGGATGTTAGTGAAAAGAAATTTTCCCCAATGTATTTTACTTCTGTTGCAGGGAAAGCTGCAACAAAGAAAAACGCTTAGCTTCCTTTCACCCAAGCCCCACATAAAAATGGCAAGAGTCCAAACAGTTAAAAATAGAGGGATTATCCAAGCCTTTAGATTAAAAGAGCTTGTTTCCTGGTTGCCACATATGCTCCTTCTTAGACCAGGTGCCTGTATTCCTACATAAAATACTTCAGGCCCACTTTTCCACTGCTGATAGTCAGAGCACCTAAAAACTTAATTTTCCTGCAGTGGAGTGCTACTGAACGTGTAGCACAGATATTCGACAACTTTCTTGCCAGAGCTAGTGCTGAGCCTATGCAGCAAGTTACAAAAAACTCTGAATATCACTTTTGTGGGTGTTGATAATATGCAAAGGCTATTAAACCAGAGTTTCTGAACGTGCTGTGGACAATTTTCTCATGTACAGACATTCTAAGATCTTTTAAAACATTAGTACAAAGATGCATGTCATAGTCTGGTCAATTGTAGCACTCAGTGTGCAAATAAAACTGTGGAATTTGCCTTCCTGCCTGGGACTACTGCCCAAGGCATTGCATAGGTTCAGCATGTCCTGCCTTAAAAACATTAACATGAAGTTTCAGCAAAATGCAGTTGAACCATATCCACAGGATGGCAGTAGAAAATAGCTGTCAGGAAGTCTACTGTAAGATGATGACTGCTGTTATGACTCAAAAGAATAGAAAACTTCTCTTCTGACAGCCACAACAATACGAAGCTGGACTTAAGATAACCTGTGAATAATGTTTCTTACTCTGGGGATAGAGTCTCAGGGCTCAAGAAGAAGAGAAAAAGATAAATACAATGCACTGAAGATAGGTGACTTATTTCTTAATTATGGCCAAACCCTTAAGAACCTATTTTGGAGGTATTAAAAGAAGGCAAAACAGGATGACTTCATTTTATAGCACACCTTGAATTCCAAATACTCTTAGCCAAGATTCAAACCCAAACGTCTGGCAGCTGTAGTAAAACTGATGAATTGTTGGTTATCTGATGCAATCTGACCTTGATTTAGTCTGTGGTAGATGACCTATTTCTATTCCACTTTCTGTTTAGGTTTGGGTTGTTTGCTCTATCCACTCCTTGACAAGACTCTTGACTTATAAAGCTAGTGTTTCCCAAGTTAGTTCATAAGAAGACATTTACAATTTATGTGAAAGTCAAGTGTGCATTTTAAAGTCATAAAAATCTCCTAAATGTTACTTCTTCAGAGAATTTTAACTCTCTTCCTTTCATATTTATATTACAGGCAGAGCTAGGAAACTGTGCAATGTTATTGCAAGCCCCTTGGGCACACACATTAGAACACAAACCATAATTACCTCATCATACAACATTTTTTACCCCATCACTCTGCCAATGCACAGAACAAAGAGAGCTTGAGGTTAAAACATAAATGCAGTGAAGAAAACTTGGTTTCCCTCATCCTCTGCAGAGATTGGAAGGTGGGCTGTGAATAAGGCTGAGGACTGCAAGATGAGAAAGCAGTCTCATGGTTGAGGTGTCAGGAGCGCTGTCAGGAGAAAGGATACGATGCCCGCACTGCTGCAAAGTTTGATTTGAGCAAGTCACTTAAAGCAAACTAAATGGTCATTAAGTAGGCACTTCACATTTTCTGGGTGCTCAGCTTAACACCTTCAGGTTTGTCTCGCTGAAGTGCTGAGCACTTATAGGTGCAGTGGAAGTTACGCTTTCAGCCCATTCCCTCTTCTAAAATGCACAGTGACTGGGACTGTTGGTGCCACATGTGTCAAATTGGACACCTAAAGTATTTTTTAACAATATCTTTTTCCTCTGTGCCTCAATTTCTACATAACCTCCTTTCAAAGCAGTGTTTGGAAAATATGGAAAGTTTATGAAAGCATAGGAAATCACTCTAGGAACACCCAGAAAGGTTTGCAAGACACATAACTCTCCTTCGGAGCAGAGCTTCCGGGGCTATGGAATAGTTTGGTTGGGCCTTCAAGAGGGTCACAACTTTCAGAACCTGCTGACTAGTCCAGAATAGCACAGGCCGTTAAGAAGATAAGGCAAAAGACAAGAGAAAAGATCAGATAAAACATGAGTTAATACAAGTTCTTTACATTGTGGAGCTGGATTGGAAATCAGCTACTTTATAGCTAGTGATCATGAGTGTCCTTTAAAATTTGTGTATTGAAAAGTAAAAAAAAAAAAAAAGAATTACAAAAGATTATTCATTACCACCACTTGTGTCATCTGGAAGAAAGAAACCTACCTATTAGTAACATATCTTCACCCTTTAACACAACTTTGTCGTCTACCAGAGAACCCTTTGAAATCTATCCAGCCTCTAACACCTCTTATTTTAGCAGTTGTGCAAATCAACTGAGATTTTGTGAAGAACATCCAAGCAAAATCTATGCTAAAATGGCATAAAGTTTGAAAGTACTCATCAAGAATATAGGACAAACTACTTAATTACCTCAAATTCAGGCATTAGTAAATTAAAATGTAAATAGGTAGATGAGTGTGAATGCACACAGATTCCAAATCTGTTAAGATTCTGAAGCAACTTAAACTCTGCCCTGCAGGCAGCCGATGAAGAGGAAACTGAAATGTGTGCTGTGTATCATATACACCGCACATTTCCAAATTACTCACCACACCCCTACCTGGCAAAAAGCCAGTATGATCCCTGAATAACCTGGAGTACGATTTATGAAACACCTTTTGTATTACACTGCACGACACTGGCAAAGCCCCAGCCGTTTGGCAACTGGCTGGTCTCCAAGAGGAGTTGTGCAGGAGGAAAAGGAGGGGCTGCCCAGCCTGGTCTCTTGTGCATGGTAGTGTGAACTGGCCTCCTTCCACACACTTTTCTTCCAAACCAACCTCCAGCTGCGCTTTGCTGCTGGTTTGTGGTCATTTCACTGATCCGGAGCAAGAAAAAAGTACATACTGGAATAGTAAAATACTGACAGAGTGAGCAAAGCTGTTGTGCCTAGATTGCCTTTTGAGGGGAAACTGGAAGCCAGTTTCAGGACCAGATTCACACTGGATGCAGCTTTGAAGTGAAAGAGGGCATCATATTAAACATGAAGGACCTTGTATACAAAACCAGATCAGGCAGCTTGGTGCACAGTACATGCTTGGAAAGGCTGTTCAGCCCTACAGCTACTTGCAGAAGCTGGAAATTCCTTGCAATCTGTGGCAAGTCATGCCAGGCTATGGAGATCAGAGGAGTCTTAGAAGGAAAGACGGGACCATCAGAGGTGGGCAATGGTGGCTGTTGAACTGTAGCTGGTCCGGATTAAAAGAAAAAAAAGATCAGCTAAAAAATTTTGGGAAGCAAGTTATTTGTGTCCCTGCAATTTTCAAATAGTTCCATGAAACATGAAGAAGCTTTGCCCCACTCTAAAAAAAACATGTCTAGGAAGTAACTTCTAGAATTGCTCATTTCCTTGTAACTCAACTGGTAAACACTGGCAGTGATGGTTCTATCACTTTTGGAACTTCTGGAAAAAAATGCCATCTACAGTACATATCAGCAATGTCTTTCCTGGCACAGGTAGATTTGGCCTATCAGCCTTTTCAGACCAATAATACAAAGTGACAAGTTTTTTGTCTGAGTTGTTGCAAAAAACCCCAACAGCTCAGCTGCAAGTAAATTTCTGAGGTGGAGTTTTAGACAGCTATTATTTCACATAAGCTTTTTAAAAAAGAAAAAGGAGGAAGAACTTGCCGCAATCCCAAAACTAGCAGAAACTATTTAAAACAACTATTAGCTACAAATACAGATGCCTTAGAACAGATATCAGTTACATTCTTTTTATCATTCCTAGTAATGATGATTATTTTGATATGACTGGAAAAGGGGAAACATAACCCCCATTTTCAAAAAGGGAAATAAGGAAGANTTTTCACTTTGAGGGTGGTGAGGCACTGGAACAGGTTGCCCAGAGAGGTTGTTGAGTCCCCATCCCTGGAGGTGTTCAAGGCCAGGCTGGACGTGGCCTTGGGCAACCTGGTCTAGTGGGAGGTGTCCCTGCATATGGCAGGGGGGTTGGAACTCGATGATCTTCAAGGTCCTTTCCAACCTAAACCATTCTATGATTCTATGATTCTATTCTATGATTTTTGTTTCCATTAACATCAATGGCTTTTCCAATTGTTTTTCTTTACTTCATTTTAAGAAAATATTTGTGGCTGCTACATTCAGGAATACCAAAGAGATTGCTATTTCTAAAGGACATTTATTGGAATTATATCATAGAGTTTTGGTCATGGAATAATTCTTGCCAGAAGAGCAATTTCCTGAGGTATCATAAAAACAGTAGCGCTTAATATTAAAGCTTAGTTCTTTATATTCACAGGTAGCCTAGTATGGTTATGCAATACAACCCAACAATAGACATAAATTTCTTGCGTGAAGAAGCATATATTTTTAAAATGCCAATGAAAAGAAAACAGAGAAGCCAGTCTACAGTCTTTCTCTCCTGATGGACAATACTGAATCCAGTTACACCTCTGTCCAAAAACCTAGACTTGCCAGCAAAGCATCACACATTTATAAACTGGAAATATTCTTCACCATATTTGAAACTTCAAGTGAAAGACATAATGAATAGCACTGTGACAGGAGAAAGGACACACTGTCTCTTGGCAGGAATCTGGGCAATTTTAGATAAAATTTGTTTAAGGAAGAGAGCAGGAAGAAATATCTCAGTCTATTCAAGAAAATGGTGCTTTTACATTTTTACACTTGACATACAACAGCATAGGACTCGACTTCTCTTCCTTCAGTCCATTATGTGACATAAGATCAGCATTAAAAAGTAGATTGTGTCTGAAAAAACCCAACCCTATGTCATCTAGCAGCAATGCTTGCAGGACATTAAAGTTGTCCTGAGCGTTCCTGCAAGAGCCCTGACGAGTCAGAAGCAGTGCCTGAGACATTTTTGTATGCACTTAATGCTGAGTATGTACACTCCTGGTGACCCTGCATATAAATTCGTAGCGAACTTATTAACAGCTCAGCATGGTTCAAGCCCACAATCTCTTCCAGAAGATGATGTTCAGCTCCAGACAGTGATTTTTATTATCTTCCCCACCATTTCACAGTCAACAGACAAAGGCAGCTATATTGCTGTTTTGGACCAACTACTGCTTTCGTAGCCAGTTGCACTAGGGCAAACACGAAATATTCCATTACCATTTTCAGAAATACTACTCATTAGCTGTGTTTCAAATTAGAATAGCAGTTAGACCTTCTTTTTTCATATGAAACTACATTTGTGGCCTTTTCCTGAGCAGGAGATACTTGATGCGAAATGCATACCACATAGCTCAAAAAATCTCTTTTGTCCCCTTGCTATTCATAAGACAAACTATTCATTCGTCCAACTCAAAATATCACTACCTCTGTAAACCTCATACGTAATCATTTCTATTTACCATCTGTACTGGTACATAGAGACAACGTCCGTGTGGTTAGGGGAGGTGTATCTGCACATACCTTCTGTCTGTAGGATACAGCTCCACAGTAATGACATCTAGAGAGTTCCATGCTGAGATGGTGAGGCCATTGTAGAGGCACAGCATACCAATCATCATGGATTCACTCGTCCCAAACCACAGGAAAAAACAGCTGATGCCAGAGAGAACCATGGAACCACCTAGGTAAGGGACAGGTGAAATGAACATGATGTGGAGCTCTATTTAAAGGGTGATCTTTGTTTGTTTGTCTAATGTTTCTATAAACACAGTGTAGCTAAATAACTGACCCATATATTTGAGTTAAAAACTAAAGAGACCTCCTCTGCTGGTAGGATCAATCAGGTAGACAAATGTTGTAAGAGGTTCATAGAGAAAAAAAACACGTAACTCCTTAAATATTTGAATATATCATAAAGTATTAAGCTGGAACCCTCTCTGAACTCCCAAAGCAAGATGCCTGGGGAAAACTACCCCCATTCTTCCTTGTTCATCATGTTCGCCAATTGCATGAAACTCATTCATATATTCTAGCAATAAAAACACTGAGTGGGAATTGCATTTATATAGACACATTCTCCAAGAAAATGAATACAATGAACTACGACATAGTTATTTAAGGAAACTGAAAACAGATTTGTCATTGCAGGTAAGCCACAGGAGATCTCTTTCAACTATCTTACTTAGCAAAATAGGTAACAGGGAAAGGACTGCTGACTCTTCTGAAGAGCTGCTCCAGTAACTGAGGGTTACCTGTGCACATCTCGCTTTCCTTTCAGCTGGAGCAAAGACAAGCCAATGGCCAGTACTCTCCAAAATCTAATCCCAAATGCCTAAATAAGAGCCTTGTAATATCAGACTGGAAGAACAATGACTGATAATGTGGCATAGCAGAACTGGCTACAGAACCCTTTGTTCCTAGAATTTCTAAATTGTGGGCTTTTTAAAATGGCACTTGTGATGCTGCAAAAATTAAGTATTTGCAGAAGGAATGTTTTGTATCTCTCTGAATCAAATTCTTTAAAAAGTGAACATGCTACTTTATCAGGAGAGCTTTAGTCCCTGTTGGGTCCATTTAGTCCCTAGTGTTGGTCCCTGTCTTAAAGTGAAGCCCCTACCTAGCATCGTTAACCGTCCAATTCTATCCATCAGAAGAGCAGACACAATATTCCCTGGTAACACTGCCAAAGTTCCCAGGAAATTAACAAAGTAAATCCAGTAGGCACTGTAGTCATCATCGAAAGAAATCTGGCATCCTGTTCTGATGTGGAAAAATGTGCAATTTATCAGTTCACTGTCGACAAATTTATATTGCTCGAGATCTGTGGAAAGAAGAAAAAGAAACAGTTCAGCTAACAGCCTACTCCATGTGCAGCTTTTGATTAAAAACATTTCAAGTTTAGGCAACTTTAATAACTCGGAGCTTTCACTGCTTTGTAAAATGGGACTAGTTATTGCTGTTAATTTTGATACCCTTTTATCTTAATAGAAAAATATGCAAAGCTCATGAAAAAGAACAACTAAGGCCTGGAATTAAGCAAGTTCTATTACTGTATTTCAGCTCTGCTTGGACTGCATTTGGTTAAGGCCTTTCAGCACCAGTTGGCCTTGCATAAAAAGCACTGGGTATCTGCAAGTTTCTACCACTTGGTCTTACTCAGTATCAGGTGTTCTATTTCCACACCAGACAGCCTTTCAGATGAGTCTGGTGATCGTGCTCGGTTTGGTTTGACTTCCTTTGAAATGAAACATTCCTACAGAATTCAGATTAAACTAATTTTTATTTCTGAGAAGGCCTTGTGGTCTTCAGCTCAAACATGGATAAGATATTACACACAACCCATTCAGGCCATTCTTCTTCCAATAACATTTTGGAGATCCCGCCCTATACTTCCACTTTCTTTCTGTTCCTCCTGTCAGCCTCATAACCCTGAATCAAGAATACCTTCCTTCCACACAAAGAAAGCTGGGCGTTGCTTGATCCAAAACCTAACTCTACTACTATTACTGATTGCTGGAGTTATGGGAAAGCAGCAAGAAGTGTCCCATCTTTCCAAAAAGCTTAGTTGGCCATGTTCTACTTTCAGTTATGTTTTATTAAACTGAAAAAAAAGAGAACTTTTTTAAACATGTGAAAATATGCATTTCTATTTTTGTTACAACACTTAGGAGAGTGGGAAGGATTACAGATTAGGTAGTTTGAATCCTGAACTCAGATTCCCATGCCACAGCAAGCACAACGAACAAAGTATTTCAACAGTCCCATTTAGTCTAAATAAAAATATGCTAGCTAAAGCTACCTGTAAAGCAGTAAATGTATTTTATTGTCTCTAGACTGAATCTCTTTAGAGACGATTAAAGTCAAAGAGATGTTTATTATCTGAGTCAATATTAGGCCTGTGTTATCTCTAGCATGGGTGTAATCCTTTCACTTTTCTGTTATAGCATTACAGAGGCTTGTAGCTTTTTATAGCTTTTTATTCCCACCAAGAGGACTTCTTGTATGCCTTATTAAAAATCCAGAAATTATAAACATAATATGAGAACACACAGCTGAACAATGTATGTTCAGGATTTTTTCGTGTAATACCTGTGTTGTAGAAGGTGGTATTCACAAAAGTACAGTTCCTGAAGTATGTGTTCAGTGAAGTAATGTCTTCAAACACACAGTTCTTAAAAAGTGAATCTTCGAAGGTTACTGATTTAAACTTCATCATAATGAACCTGCCCAATACAATTAATTTCTGTCAGTCTACCTTCATAGGTTAGAAAGAGCAACAGGTCAAGCTGATGAAGCTATGCAGGTCTGAAAAATCTCAACCCCAGTAATAATGTTTCCTTAAAGGCATTCTGGAGATGTAATTAATGATTAGCTGATTCTAAAATACTATTGATCAGAAAAAGCATTAATAATACAAATAGCTCCCCATAGCTACCAGCCACAACTGGTAATACAATTTCCTTGATAATGTTTCTGTTATTACTTGTCCTTAACAATCAACCAAAACCAATGTCATGACATTCATGGAATAGCCTTGTGAAATTACTATTAGTTGTAATTTGACATTACGGTTGGACATTGGCTCCAGAAACTCAGTCTCTTGAAACAAACACCTGCTAGTACCAACAAGCTGGAAATAAAGAATTTTTTAAGAACATTCATTTCTCCAGATGAACACACTCACATGCAAAACATACTGGTACAAGTGTTAAAAAATGGTTTTGCAAAATGGTTTAACATGAACACAACAATTACATTGCCAGTTATACAGCTGTTCAGGAGACTGGAAGTATGTGTTTGTTACTCCGGTGTCTGTGGATGCAATTGCAATTACTGTGTATATAAAACAGGTATAAACAAACTGTCAGTAGCTTTTCTTATTTCTGAACATTCTCCTTCCTACTGACTCTCATTTAACTCCTAGGTCTTTGATCATGACTGTCAATCAAGTCATGCATCGAAAAAGTCAATGGCGAAGTGTATTACTAGCAGTAACTTTCTACCTCAATCTTACTAGACTAAAACACTGCTGTAAGTCTGCTTTAGTATGATTCCACCAAATAACATCATTATGGTAACAAAAAAATGAAAGATGTAGAGGTGCATCATTATTTTTGTGACGTCCTTTATTTCACATGAAGGTGGGGAAAAAGTTGCAGCTAAAAAGGGGAAGTTTTGCTGGCAGATTTCACCTGAAGTGGTAAGAGTTTGAAAAGCAGTACTTTAATTGTTATATGGCAGTGAGAACTGTTAAAATGGCAAAGCCTTCGAAACCAAGACCTGGCTCTGCTCTGATTAAACCTGGTGTGACTGGCTAAGTATTTTTCTTACTACAAGACTAATAGTAGAAACAGGAACACACAAAATGTGCTACCTGTGAAACAGTAGGAACTAAACTCCCTCACCAACAAAGTTGTTGGAATCACATTTTTATGAGAAAGGAGAGCAAAAGCTAATTGTTTTTATCACAGGAAAAGACTGACTAGCTAATGAATTCTCTTTCTGTATTGGTCAGAAGAATGGTGTTTTCAGCCCATTAGTTTCAGTTACTATATCATTTCTTATTTGTGACAGACGCTGATTAAAATCAGTCTGGCATTCAGTGTCAACTCATTATCATTTTTCAAGTAGCATTTTCCATTTTAAAATGTAGCCTAATTCTAGAGGAGAACAAAGAAAACGTAGCAATTAGATTAGTCAGTTGGAACAGAAATGACAGACTATATGTCCTACATTCTTCTGATGCACTTTTTACCTTTGGACAGGAAACATGTTGTGACTATATTAAAATTGGTGTTGCAATGATTTGAATTAAAACCCAACAGAAACGTAATGAAGTAAAAAGTCAAGTACTGATGGATCTTCTAGTCAAGCAAGAACATGAAGGAAACACTGAAATTGAGGGTGAGTGGCGTATTGAAATATTTGTGGAGGAAGAATATCAAATGAGTTCAAACTTCTGTGGAAAATGTTTTGTGAATCTCAAATAACTGTCAGAGGCCTATTAAATTTACACATTTGAAAGAGTAAATTAGTGTTTTAGAGTAGATTAATGTTAGATTTAGTGTTTTACAAGAATATTCTGTTCAAATTGATAAGACCTTGATTGACAGACTGTTGTCAGTAGCTGACAGTAAATAGTTCTTTGCTTTTCAGAGAACATCTACCTCCTGGAAAACTATGGCTAGTTTAAAAATGAGATAACTGCTATTTTTTTGTCTGCAATGCATAAACCTTTAACTGTGTCAAAACTCAAGTTCTTATAAAAATAATTTTAAAAGCCCCGTATTACTAAAATAATGAATTTTATTTACTTAGATATAGATTTTCCTATGGAAATAATAACTACTTAGCACCATGACTTCCAGGAGACCATTCACATGGTTGTTCTGTATATTTCTTAACAGAAACCAGATACCTAAACCAGCTGTGTTTAATTTTCCGCTAAGTTATCTAGTTATCTGTAAAGTCCAGATAGAGCCTTAATATATTTGGATTCAGTTAAAAAACACAAAAGGCATTGCCAACGTGTTGTTTCACATTTCAGAGCTGTTCATACTTTCTATTGATTTACAGTAACATTTAGCTTTTATTTTTCTGTGACAAGATCCTAACCTCTCAATGTTCAGCGTTTTCACAGAAGCGTCTTTCATCGATATAGGAAAAGAACTGGCAACAAAGATGAAAGTATGTCCCTCCCCAGCCCCCTACAATATGCTGCATGTGTTGTGTCTGAAAACCTTTGAATCCCACTGTGAAAGGAAGTATCGTTAACTGGGGCTTTTTGGTCTGTTTTTGAGGATGACAAGGAAGCTGGCTTTGCATCCTCACAAAGGAACCACCAGGGCATGTGCAGGTCCACTTCTCCCCATGCTTCATGAGTTATAAGAAATCAAGAATGGAAGTAAATTTCCATTAAAAAGTAACAAACCCATCTATCATTAGCTAATGGAGAAAAACATGAGATTATTAGGACATGTTTTAAAACATGCATTTGTTTATTCCACCCAAGTCAGGAAATTAGGAAATCTCTAAACCTGTCATTGATGTATTCTCCATTGCTGTGAATCTGATTTTCCAGTGTGAAGTTGAAGACGAAATGGGAAACCTCTTCATTGCGGAAATGTTTCACTCGGGACGCATACTCGTCTGACTGCAGATGTTTAATGACGTCGGGAAACCAGACAGATAAGCCGTAGTAACTGTGAAAACCAGAAAAAGCTCAGTCACCAATCTCACTTGCTCGGAAATCCATGAGGGGTGAGGACGAGCGGCTCCCTCGGCTGCTTACGTGATGGAGCAGTTACCCCATCATAATAAAATCCTCCATAAAATAAAAATATTGAAAGAAGCCGACATCAGAAGATGCCAGTTTTCTGAAGCAGGTATTATTGATGAGTCAGGCTTGCAACCAAGAATAGACTAACTGATCAATATAATGTTTTGTGGAAAGATACTGAATAAAACATTTCTGAACAAAAAGGATAACCATAGTGACAGAAGTTTGCATGCAGATGATTCTTCTGTCTGTCAAGTCTATCAAAAATGGTTTAAGATCTCAGCCACTCTTACCCAAAAGACAGGGTGAACCACACAGCCGTAAGTTTGATTGTATTCTCCTTCACCGGGTAGTTGAAGCATCTCATAAATGTCAACCAAATCTGTAAATCATTAGGAAATACATCTCTTATAAAATGTATTTTGAACAATTTTGTTAAATTATAGAAGCTTTTTGATCCTGATTTGCTTGCTTCTTCAGGGCATCAGAGAGAGCAGATCAGCTTTTTGATACTGACCATATCTGTACTTCTCCTAGAAGTACATTAATCTCCAGCTATTGCCAGGTTGTGCATGTTCTGTGACTTTTCAGCTTCTTTTCATAGAATAATAGAATTGTTTGGATTGGAAGCGAACTTTAGAGATCATCTAGTCCAATCCCCCATGATGGGCAGGTACATCTTCTACTCAATCAGGTTGCTCAAAGTCCCATCCAATCTGACCTTGAATGCTTCCAGAGATGGGACATCCACAACTTCCCTGGGCAACATCTCCAGTGTCTCACCACCCTCATTGTAAAAAAGGTCTTCCTAATGTCCAGTCTAAATCTACCCTCTTTCAGTTTAAAACTGTTACCTCCTGTCACTACAGACCTTGGTAAAAAGTCTCTCTCCAGCTTTCTTATAAACCCCATTTAAGTATTTAAAGGCTGCAATAAGGTCTCCCTGGAACCTTCTCTTCTCCAGGCTGAACATCCCCAACTCTCTCAACCTGTCCTCATAGGAGAGGTGCTCCAGCTCTCTGACCATTTCTGTGACCCTCCTTTGGACTCGGTCCAACAGCTCCACATGTTTCCTGTGCTGAGGGCTCCAGGTGGGGTCTCACCAGAGCGGAGTAGATGGGCAGAATCACCTCCCTCGACCAGCTGGCCACAATTCTTTTGATGCAGCCCAGGATATGATTGGCTTTCTGTGCTGCAAGCACACGTTGCTGGCTCATACCAAATTTTTTATACACCAGTGTGGACTGTGTCCATTAATTCATCATTGCTCTGATCACTTCAAACTTTCCTAATCTCTAGGCAGCTTCATTTCATTGCCTCAAATAAACCAGAGATTTTGTCAGAAACGTTTCTTCTCATTTCTCAGTACCACATTGCTTTAATATTAGACAAACTACATCCCATAATTCAACACGGGTGCACTCAGAGTTTGATTTATCATAAGCTACCACAGCTAGAAGTTGGTACTTTAACTAGATGAGGAAAAGCTGGGACTACCCTCAGGTCGGAGATGCTACAGTAGAAGTGACTGAGAATGGTGTTCTCCTTTCTCTCTCATCTCAAGATGATCTGCTCCTTTTGAAGAGAAGAGGCAGTCTTGTCCTAGGAGGTTTCAGCCCACATCATGCAACAAGGAAGGTGCTCTGACCCAGAGACTAGTCCAGTGAGATAGCAAGGATGTGAGACAACCAAGCTCCTTTAAAACTGATTTAGTAACAAGGCCAAAACATAATATTGCAATCTTCAACTACACCATTTTGGGACAAATAACTATAAAAGTAGTCACTTTCTGAATTGTTATTTTTTTCTCATAGGGGAAATGCTTTTTTTTCCAAGCAAAGCAAATTTGTGACAAACTTTGGTTTACAACACTTCATTATAGCTCTGGAGAGCTTTAAGATACCAGATTTTTAACAGCTGTGAAAAGCTATTTTTGACATTTTTTATTTTTTTTTTTTAATTAATGAGACTTTTCTCAATTTTCATTGCGAGGTTCAATGATTTCAGTTTTGCAAAAAAGGAAAAAAGATACAGAGCACAGACCCAGTGAGCTTGTACTAAATTCTCTGGAGTAGCTCTAATGTGGTTTTCTGGTAAAATACTTGATGTGCCTAAAAATACATGCAGATACAAGGCCTTATAAAGGTTTTATTGACATTCATTTACACAATTTATTCACAACTTTACCATTTGTAAGTAATGAGGCCGCGTCAAGTTCCGGCTGATAATTTTTCATCTCATCATGTGTCACCTCTTTCCATAGGTATATATTGATATGCATTCCCAGTACATATTATATTGTGGTGCTTGGGAATATGGCTATGAAACTATAAGCCATCACTTGTGTGGCACGCACCAATGCAGCATTTTCCTCCTCAGAAGTTGGGACCAACCTCTGTGATTCACCTTCTGGGTCAGGAAACCAGAACCTTGCGCTGGTTCCCGAATCTCCCAGTAGCATGGAAAACGTAGCATTGCAGCTATCACTAGCACGAGCTCAATCAATCCATCCCGTTTCTGAAGGCTAATTGCAAAGAAGAAAGGTAATTACAGAATGAACAGAGGTGCCATTACTTACACCGTATAGCTCTGTACGAATTCTAACAAAACACCTCCTGTACCAAGTTCCTGTATCGCTCTCTATTTCTATGAGTTCATCGATCTGCTTTGGCGTTTTGATTCTGTTAACCTAGAAATAAAAACAGAACAGCAAATATTTGCAATTTCTTGAATCATTAACTGCCTGTCAAGGAGTACTGGAAGGTTTTAATAAATCCCATAAACTAAAAATGTGCAGATATTAAACCTGTGTCTACAGTAGAAATGCTTCAGAAATATAAAGGAATAGTAGCACACTATAATGCCAAACTTCATCACGGATGCAACCGTATTGGAAAAGCTCTTCTTTCAAAGCATGCAGGAAATCCATTTCCTCTGACTGAAACAAGCTGTTACTGTCAGGCTCTGCTAGAGTGTTGCTGTACATACCTAATGCCACAAAGGATAAAACATTATTTAAACCCTCATTTAACCATGTCCAGAGTTTGCTATCAAGTTGTTTCTGACTTGCTATCACAACATTGTTGAAAGTATTTTGATTAAAGATACAGTAATGAAAATAGAAGTATTTGAAATGTCAAGAACTAATAGTTGAATAATATTTTTCTTTTTTCTTATTTCCTGTAGTGTTAGACAGGGAACTCTCTTTGTCTTTTGGATGTTGACTTTAGCTATCCTTTTTAATGAAGAGAGAAAAAGTTAGGTGAAATGATCTGGAACCACGCATGTTATTGCTGTTATGAGCAATCATCTACTTCATCTAAACTGAAATGAGATAAACAGACATCAGGAAAAAATACAGAATTACCAGTGACAGAGAATGTGACGTTGCCTACAATGCTCATTTTCACTTGCACTCTCCTGTGTAGCAGAACAAGAATGTGTTATATGGTCTTTCCAGACACAGGACCTGACAAACTTATACCATTGTATGGTTTTGGTTTTGGCTTCCACTCTGGTCCCAGGTTCATAGCAATATCACAAAAGGCTGTGTATTCATCCACAGTTTATTTATAAAGAAGACAAATAGAGAATGGAAAGTAAAAAAAAATAAAATGGTGAAAGGGACTGACATACAAGGAGAGAGAGAGAGAGAGCGCAATAGACTGAGTGTTCAGTATTTAGCTGCAGTTTCTGAAGCTAGCAATAGCTTGTGTTTCTTCTTAACAGAATGAGGACACCACCACCCACAGATGCATCATAGTGGATTACAGGACGTCAGGGAATAGCAGTACTGATGGTAAAGCTCTAGTTTTCAGCCTACTGCTTTTACAGATGTACGCTGTTTAAGATGCACCAGCGGCCTCATCCCGTGAACAAGAACAAACAGAAGCCCACTAAGCAGTTTTAGCTAAAACCACACTCATTTCTGAAATACTGCAGCTCGCTGTCTTGCCGAACTGTGACTATATCAAAAGCCTGTACCCTTCATGTCTTGGCTTTTCCAATAGCAATAATCCTGTCTGCATCATTCCACTGATTTTAAGCTTTTCTTAAACTGCTTTCATGAAACGTGTCATACAAAAGACTGAGTTGAGTCCTCCAAGATCATTTAAAACCTCATACATACAGGCATCCTCACATGCCACACCTCCTGGCAGAAAGGGCATGCTTTTTGAACCATGCTGTATAAACCAGTACCACTCTTGTAGGCTCAGAGGCAGCCTTTTCCCACCTGACTCGTTTGGGGCTGTGGAGGTTGGGGGAAACATGTATATATCCTAGGACCACTTCATGTGACTGGGGACAAAAAGCCCCTGGCCTTGATGGTTCTTTAACATAAGAAAAGTACTATTGAATCAGGACAAAGGTCCATCTGGACCATGCAAATTCAACTGTCAGTATATGAAGAATGAAAGAAAAAACAATAAAGAATACCGATTTTAATGAAAATGGAACTTCTGTTTAAAAGCAGTGGCTAGAAATATGTAATGTTTTAAATTTTGCAAAATCAAGACACGCTGCAAAGGAAAATGCTTGCAGAAAAAAAAAAAAGATTATTTCATACATGGCAATGAAAGACTAGAGAGAATTTTTGTTTTAAGGATACAAAAATTTTTTTTACATCAACATTTAAACTAACAGATCTAATGAATGTATATTTTCAGGACCCAGGAAGGTAATTAGTCATGTACATAAATGTTTAACTTGGGTAGTCCCATAATAGAAGAAGCTATCAACTTACTGCTATCTCTGTTAGTGTCACTGCTCCCAGGAGAGATTTTCAAAAGTATTAAGAGCCACCACCTCCACAGTCAGTAACTAGAATAAATCCACTTTGGAGTTTCTAACTCTAAAACCAACTGTTCCTCAGTTGATGCCTTCTCTGTTCTAAAAGTCTGAAGATAAAATCCTCAATAATATGAGCAACAGGAATAAACATGACTTGTGAAAAAAGCTTCTAGGAAAAGATGACATCAACATAATTAGGAAAACATAAACAAGGAAAGCACACTAAAACTATAGCACTAATGGAGAAAAAGTTACATCAGCTGTAGAGTTCGAAAATATGCTATCAAAGTATGTCTGGTGTAACTAGTGACACGAAGTGGAGAAAACAGTAACATCTAAGTCATAGAATAGATGAAGCAATGGGGTTTAGGAGAGCTATGTGAATAAATTACTGAGAAAAAATGTCACAACATCCAGGACTAANAGAAACTAAAAGGATGTCCCAAACAAATTATGTATAAATTCTTTGCTTTCTGGGTTTTATAAGATTAAGTGCTGATAACGGCCAATGAGGAGACATTGATGCATTTTCTAATCATATTAATGAAAGCTAAAAACAGGGACTTCTATACATGTGTAACCCTGCCATACAGTACAGTATTTCTAGTCCTTTACCTCCTCAATATCTGGAGTTGAGTTTTCCCAGTGTTCATGGCAGTAACTGGCAAAATTCCTAAGAAAGTGGTGGTTTCTCCTTATTCATGCCTTATGAATTGGCTGACCAATTAACAAAATTGGCTATAAATAAAGTGCTGAGTTCAACATGGTTCAGTGTCACATTTTAACAACCGTAGAGAAAAAGACTCGTTAGATCAAAAGAATTGGAAACAACAAGCATGTGCTTTGTTTTCTTCTCCACGGCTGCTTTAGGACATGATTATGATTATGTCAAACTGATGTGAGACTGTGGCTGATCCTTCCTCCCACCTTTTGCACCAGCACATTTATGTCTTCTTCCTCATGCCTAAACCAACACCACAGGGGGACAGAGTCTGTGCTATGACTGACTGTGCATCAGTCAATGAATATCGATGCTGGCAGAAGAAAAACAAACAGCGACCAGGAGCAGGAATACTCTGCCTGAAAGCAGCTCAGATCAGCAAGAGCCAATTGGGAAATTACACCCTGGCTGTATGGTGTTAGGCAAATCCCTTTACTCGTAAATGAAATCAGAAAATAAAATATTGTTAGATGGGATTAGGGGTAGGTCACCGGTGTATCAATAAATGTGGGTTTAACATGATACATGTGCTAACCAGCCTTCTTTCAGACTAAATATAGAAGCTCTTGAGCTTCTTTTTGGAAAAAAAGAAATTAAATGGAGGGAACGGAAACTACATCCAAAGCAATAAACTGCAAGTCTCGGTGGAATAAATTTATATGGTCAGATGGTCATTCCTCAAGACTGCCTGCAAATGCAGAACCTTTAAGAGGATTTCTTAATTGAGTTATGTGCATTAAAGTAAGAAGAAAGCTCCTGGAAGAGGAAAAACATCCCACACATGGCTCTGAGAGGGAGCAAAGTGCCAGCGCTCCCACAACACAGCACAAGCTGGACAGGCAGTCTGGATTTCAAAGAAAGAAAATTCCTTCTGCCGTTTGGTCCTACTGTATCCAGGAAGAAAAAATTGTTGTGTATATTCCCTATAAATAAGGAAGATGCCATAAAATAGTCCCTCATCTGAAATGCCAATTTCTCCTCCAATTAGAAACAATCCATCAATACTTTGAATATGGCCTTGTCATTAGACCTGCAAGTCAATAAGATGCAGTTGAGCTTCCAAGACATTTTGGAAAACTAAATGTCTGAAATCGCTATTTCACAGAAGTTAAAATGAATTTTTAAAAAAAATTCTTTTAACTGATAAAAATGAAAAAAATTATTTCAAAAGCTTCAAAGACACAACAGCCGACTAATTTGGACTTCTGTGTTCCTACTGTCATTATTAAGGGTCAAGTAAACTTAATAAATAAAAATAAATTAATAAAAAAAATAGATGGAGTCTATTAAGTACCTTGGTACACCTGAGAAAATTATCACACTGTGGGTTCATATGCTCACGAATATGCCGGCCAAAGGTTAGTATCTTAAAATCTGCTGTATACGTAACAATTGCAGTAGGAAATAGGTACTTATATTTAGGTATTTAGAGTGCTAATGATTGGCTTTGTGATGCAGAGTATTAATATTGATTGCTTAAGCCCTCCAGACCTTGCCAGTCAGCAAGCTCGCTGATGTGCTAAGCGATTAGCTTTAAAACCAATACTTACTGTGAAGACTTTCTCAGGCTGACCACGAGCTCGCATGTTTGTGTCATGAATTTGCTTGAGTATCATCCAAGCTTCATCATGTTTTCCAACCTAAACGTTTGATCAAAACATTAAGACAAAACATATGTAGAGATTAAGATAATCACTACAGTAACTGACCAGTCATAACGGCTGTTGTATAGAGGTCATGATGTTAACACAGAAATAATTTTGACTCAAATCTAAAAACCATTTGGAAAATTATACCTCCAGCAGGAACCGTGGGCTTTCTGGCATAAAGGTGAGGGCTACCACAGAAGACACACAGGGCAGTGCACAGACGATCACAAATACTCGCCAGCTGTGGAACTGGTAGGCAGAGCCCATGCTGAAACTCCATCCTACGAAAGCAGAAATTCATAAAATGTAGAGAAATAAGGATCATTGTACATGGGAGTCTGCAGCTTCTTGGAGGTGCAAAATGATACCTGTATTTAAATGAAGCCTGACTGATCTCTTCTGTTTCCACAAATATCGATGATTTCACAAACAACCTTACACTGTGAATTTCAGCCTCTTCTGTGTGACTAGTCATGCTGGAAAATGGCCATGTTATGCAGGGTGGGAGACTTCCTTACACAGGGATGAAGAAGCCTAATTCAAGTCTCTTAGCAAAATCTGCATGAAGGCAGTGACGTGAACCAAACAGGGACACCATCACCATAGATAAAAATACATATACAAAGAAATAGATTTCTATGAATACCGGGAGAAGGAAGAATTAAAAATCTATACTCGGATTATGTATTTTTGGAATGTTACAGCCTTCCTTATTGTTATTAACTTTTTCTACAAAGAGTTATTTTCAATAGTTTTAGTAAGAGTCTCCTAATGTAAAACAGTGCAACACGTAAAGCATTTACAGTGCCTAACTTCTGTTTCCATCTTGTTCCAGAGCACTATACCACTCCCTAAATTCTGTTAAAAGTAAACTGATGCTCGCCCCCCTGCCCCATAATTAGATGTACTGGACAAAATACTCAGTATTTAAACTTCTGTTAGAGATGAGCAACCTTAACACTGAAGTAGAGAGAGAATTTATGATTGCATAAAGAGATTAAGAAAAAAGAACAACAGGAGAACAACTCTCCTCATCTGAAAATTTGATATTGAGTACATCTGAGTGCTGACTAATAACATGCTGTAGAAGCCATTCTTAAAAGATACTGAGACGAAAACAAAATGAAATACTGGAAAACCTGTATGTGAAACTGCAGGGCTGGCAGTTCAGCTTTTTAATAAAATATCTCATTGTTTGGTGTGTTATGACTGGACTATTGAAATGCTAGAATTATAAGAAACTTAAGAATTTCTCTTCAGAAAGAGAAAAATATTATTTGGGTAACTACCGGGCCTTTTAGTCTGGCTTCAATACAGCAGAAATTTTCAAGTAAAATTTTCAAGGATAACATTAAAAGATGAATGGAAGATAAGAATAATGATAAAGGACAGAAGAGGTTACAGGAAGAAAATGGAATCCTGGCTAATGAAAGAGCTGACGCCGCATTAATCTGATATATTTCTTTGCTAACTGATTTTTCTAGACAAAAGCAACTGTTTATTAAATCTGTCTGGATGTCGGTAAACAACTGGTACAGCATGGTACCAAACGGCCTATCAAATACTTCTTCAAAGGAGGTATTTATCTGTTACATGTATAGTATATTTTGGTTTGTAAAGATCTCATGCTGTGGATCATAAATACATTCTTTGAGAAAAAATCCCTTTTCATATTACAATACTTACCTGCTGCCATATGAAAAATACAGTCAACCCATGATTTATTTTTGCCCTTTACCAACAGCTTGGTGAAACACTTTGATCTGCAGATTCAGGAGCCTGTTTTTTCTGGTCTCCTACAAACTCTCTGTGTTTCTGAAATGATACCAGCTTGCCCTACAGCCTTATTTAGCCCTGCCATCTTTACCCCAGGAAGACAGAGGTAAAATCAATGACAGTGTTTGCAATGGTCTTGGAATTTTACTTTTTTTTAAGCAAAGCTCCAGATAAACATACCTTCCTCTTCCAAAGTTCCCTCCAACAAAAAGAGGCTGTCTAAAATTTAATGTTAAATTTTACTCCAAAATAGAACTTGGAATGAAAATTTAAGATTAAAAAACACAAACAAAAAAAAGGATGTAGAAGTGTATTAAAATTTACTTTTTACTGATTTTTGGAAAATGTCAACTTTCGATCTTATGGAATTTCAAATCTTAAATAATAGGAGCATACTTTACATCTCAGTTAGGAAGGGAAGGAAATAGAGAAGGAAAGGTTTACAGTGAGTTAATGAGGCAATTAGAAACCATACCTGTGGTTTGGGTGTCGTGTACACATTAGAATCATTCTTCATCATCTATTTTAAAATATAGTACAACGTCACCTGATATAGAAGTCTCAAAATTATTTCCTTATGGTTAAGTCATTTTTCGGACAGAGCAGTGACCTGACCTGACTCGCTGGGCAGCCGTGCAACTGCTAGTGCCATGGGGAAGGCGGCACAGGATGGGGGTTTTCATCTTTCAGAACAGTGCGGTGAAGGTACTGGCTCTTGTTGCCATTAGAAACTGTCCCAGAAACGCGCAGAGCCACTGGCGTATTTAGACAATCTGCCTTTCACTGCTGTGGTTTGTGTTTTATGAGATTGAGCTGCACAAAGAGCACTTCTGTGGTAAATGAAATCAGCTTGGCTTTATACCTGTTATAAAACAGCAGCAACATCTTGTGCTTTGTACCCAGTCCTGGAAAAGGCTGGTGATAATTTATTTTGAGTTGTCATTTATTAATATAAGTGAACTTAATTAAATTAATAATCTGCAGATTAAAAGCAATGAGGGCACCGTTCCTCCTGCTGTCATCCTGGCAACCTACAAAACATCGTTTTTACTTCTCAAAATATGTGAGGAGTTTGTCACGTGAAATGTTCATTTTCTTTTTTTATTGCTCTTATTCCACCTTTTCTCTATGTAGTGTATTAGGTGCTGCAATTTACCTTGTGATTTAACGTATCTGCTGAATTAATGATAATAGTGAATGTCAGGATTATAAGAAGCAATTGGTAGAAAGAAAGCCAGCTGCAACACATCTTTCTTGAGGCTGCTCTCCTGTCTATTCCAGCACCAGCACTAGATCAGCAAAACAAACATGTATTTTAAATGCAGAGCAAGTTTAGATTTATTCTTACGTTTAACACATCCCATTTTCCTAGGTCAAGAGCTAATCTGGAAAATGGAGCCATTAGAGTAGCTCTGAATTTGGCTCACTAAGTGGCTTTCATTCCTATTGTACGCGAGTCTTGAAACCAAATGGAAGTGTGTTCTTGGCTATAACTCAATTTGCTTCTCCTTTCCTTGATTTATGACACAATAGCAAAGACAGAGCAGCTCTACAAGGTTGTGTTCAGAGCACTGCACAGCAACCTAGAGCTAAACTTCACCACTGCTCCCCGGCTATGCCGTATTCGAGAGTCATTAATCTTGAAAACGGTGGCAAGTCCCCATGTTTCATGAATTGCAAAACACTTGGCCCAAATGCATCTTGGGAAAGATGCGCTGTAGAGCAACGCAAAACCTGCAATGACTGAATCTGAAGCTGCTGCAGCAACCTTTGTGCTGAATACCACTCTCCCACTCTACTGACTGCTGGAAAAGGCCAAGTGAATCACAGACATGGCAATTACTGATTACAGAAACACAGCAGCATGCAGCAGAGCAAAACCAAAATGTACGAGATGCTAATCTATATCTAATCACCAATTTATATATTGAATTCAATGTCAACAAAATCTACCCTCCCAACACAGTATTTCATCTGCTCCATGATATTAATAAATTAAAAGGATATCACACACAAGTTCTTGTTCCAAAGGAGAGAAAAGGGCATTTATATCATAGACATTTTGAATAAATATGGAGGAAAACCTGTCCATGTTATGCTGAATTTTATAAATGTATATTACCTGGTAAACAGCGCATATCTTCAAGTACAAGGATCATCTTTTATAGTCTCTAGGTTACTAGAGAGCAGACTAATGGGGATGATTTACTTAACTTTCCAAAATGACAGCTGAAAGGGAATATGATAGCTCTCTACATATCCATGAGGATTACACTAATGTGCAGTGTGGGCAATGAAAAATATTGTTGCCTGTATAAATACTGGCTGGCAAGGGGAAGGTTTTTAAACACCAGAGGAATATAGTTATGAAATACCCTTCTAAGAGACTAATGTGGGCAAAGAAAGCCTAAGCAAATACAGTGATTTTATGGCATGGTTAGCTACAGACAGACCATTCTTGATAGCAATTTTTGCTAGTCATTCAGTAGGAATCAGAGGAACTAGATTCATGACAGTGTCAGAAATTGTCAAAGGCCAAGTTTGCATAAACTTATGTCTTTTGGTAGATCAAAGGAGGGAGTAGATGCAAGAATATTCCCAAAATTAGCAGCAGAGGAGAAAGATAGCCATGGAATTTATAGGAATTCATAGACTCTATAGATTCTTATGCAGAAACCTTCTATGATTTCATAACTTTTCTTATTTCTGTTTTACCACACAATCTTTGGTCAGAACTCAGCTTTCTAGCCTCAATTTTTAATGTTTTAAATTTGAAAAATTTGCAGGAACAGAGATGCGTAATTTCTCTAAATTGCCACGTGGGGGCACCGTTGCTGCATGTAAGACAAATAAGTTTAAAACCGTTAAAAAATACTTCCACTATTAAATGTTTATGTTTTGTGCAGTATTTCCCAAATCTAAGCTAAATCAAACTTATAAGGAGGACTGGAAATATCTTGCAGCTGACAGCACTGAGATAAATTATTATTGCACTTACATTTAGTCTGTCCTGGCATTACGAATTTTAACTGTGAGTAACATCTAGTATTTGAGTCTATGTATATTAGTTGTACTGATTACAATAATGTTAAAACATCTCTGAAACTGAAGATAAAATCATTCAGGCAAGTTATATAGCTGAGGAAGCTCAGTTAGACATTTTTACAAGACTGAGTGAAATACGTGGTTTCTAACAAACGCAGAAATAACTTTTTCAGAACTATTCTGTAATTGTATTAATGTGAAATTCCACCAACACAAAGTAGAACACTTGTCTTTCCTGTGATTAGATTATTAATATCACATGGGAAGGGCAGTGATATTTTTAGTCTATATAGATAGTTAGATACTCTAAAGACCCACTGGGTCAGCAGGTCAGCTGCTGGTAATTTCTGCAGAAGGAATCTGGAAATAAAATAGCTGAAGTGCAGCAGGCCATGATGGAGGTTCCTTAACAAAGGTGCCTGTAGAAGACTCTCGAACTCTCATCTGTATCTGCCTGGCTCTCTAGCTGACGCTATTAGTCCCTGGGAGCCATGAGGATCAACAGTTCAATGAAAGAAGAAAGTAATAGTGTTAAACTGATCTATTTTACAAATGCATTAAATTCAGACTTGGTCTGCTGATACTTAAAACCGTGATTAAAAGGAACAAGGCATTTCCTAAAGACACATCTCCTCTCCCTCAGGGGAAGGGGGTTGTCAACCAGTAACACTCATCTCTTCCCTGTGCTGGCATTGATCTTCACCTGAAGACCTGAGATAATCAGGTCTCCGATCACTCCGGTAATATTATCTGCCATTCAGACAAGCCCCAGGACAGCTGCAGGCAGGGCTGACCTTGCATAGAAAATAATTTGCTCTCTAATACCATCAGACACAATTCCTCAATCCAGAGCATGGCACTGCAGTCTGGGGGAGGTCTCCAGCTTAGTACCTCCAAACAGTGACATCAATAATTCACTTTTTAAATGTTTCAAATATCTGCTGTAGTACTACCCAGTTCTACTTTTCATTGAGAAGGAAGTTAGTATATCGCCATAATTCAGACAATGATATAGTATCATATGTGCCCAAAATTCAAGATTTAGTAATGAAATGTCAGCCTTTAACTCAACCTTACATATACCCTGCGCAGTATACAGAGCCGTTAGGTTTGTTTCCTTGCTATGGAAATGCTAATATATCTGTGACAGGCCAATAGAAAAACCATAAAAAGTAGTTTTGAATCTGAATAATGAACAATACTGGGGGGGAAAGACAAGGGAAGGTTGTAAGTCATTGCTTGTGTGGATTGCTATGGTCTGTCTGAAATCTGACTTTCATTTGGCCCTGAAGTATGGCTGCATCAAATGCTGTGACTCATAGTAGCAATACAGGCAGGAAGTTAATCTTTAAAATGGCAGAAGAGATGAACAGATGTAATCATATAAGTGAATTAATGCAGCAATTCATAATAAGAGAACTGCAGGTACCCAACAGCCTGGTCATGTCATCTGTCTGATCTTGGCAGATGCTAGAGGTGGCAAAGGATGCTTCTTCAGTGGTCTATTTAAGATTAGGAAATCAGGATCTCACTTGCCTTCCTAGCTAGATAAATATGAATACGTGTAGGGACTTGAAGTAGGCTGTTGTCAGTATGGACCCTAATGAGGGTGGCACATCTGTATCCTGACTTCAACAAACGAAGCTTCTCTTGCACTTCACTTTTCTTTACTGGGAAGGATACTGGGCCAACTGCATAAAACAGAGACATGAATAAGGCAAAATGACCCATTAGCAGTTCACATTTTATGAAGTCTTACAGAGCAGAAGAGAAGCTATACAGAATCAGAGAGAAAGGACTTGCAAACTAAATAGACCATTATAAATTTTCTACATATTCGCCCCATATTCTCTACTTTAGTGGACTATTCCAAAGGCACCATAGTTATAACAGACAGTGGCAAAAGAGTAGAAGAGCTTTCACAGGAGGCAGCTTCCGGCATTTTCAGAATTGTTTTGGCCTCTTTTGCACTTACTATATGACTGAGACAGGTATGGTAACAAGAGGATTCCTGTACACTTCACAGAGCTCGACAAATTACCTTTTTACTCATGTAAAACAGTGCTGAAACAAATAAATTTTAATGATTCTATGAGTCTATGATCCCCTGATTTAAACTACTCATTGCAACCATTAATATGATACTCCATGAAAACAAGGGCTAAGAGCAAAGCTTTCCGCTTACAGGAAAGGAACAAAGGATGTCACTGCTGAGGACTGGAGACAAGCCTGCAGTGCTCTACTTCTGTTTGTTTAACTTTGGCCACTTAGAACTTTCCATTCTCGAACTAGGGGGAAGTAATAGAAATGCACTTCGCTAAGATGTCATGCTGATGTAAATATCTCCACCTGGCCACCACCATGCAGGATCCAATTTTGTGCCTTAGTAATTCTGAATACAAATACAATGCAACTATGTGATAGGGCTGGAAACCTACCAAATCTCAAAGCTCTTTGACACATAGTCACAATGTCTTGACTTTTGTCACCATTAAGAGTTTTGTCTCCATCCTGAGTCATTTTGCCAGACTTCAGATAGTTATTACCAGGAATCAAACCTGAATAACTTCTACATGGCTCCATTCTGAATGCAAATATTGTTATACTCATTAGGAACTGCGTATATCCGCACTCATTACAGTCCCTGGATAATGAGCATAGATTCTGAAAATTTTCCATGGCAAACCTGTAATTTTCTACTTAGACCTTAAATCAGTGTTTTAAAAACATTCTACTTGCGCATCCTTAAAATCGCTTTCTTCCTCTCTACTTCATACTTTACAAAATACAAACCAGTGTAAAAACTCGCTTAAAACTTACGTCAATTGTGTATTTCTGAAAATTAAAATGAGAAACACTACATTGCAATTTAAGTTATTAACTTAGTAAATATGCATATTCCAGGCTAGAATGTTCTGTTCTTCCCTTATATGCACTCATGACCCTTATTCAGAGAAAACTGCCCAAGACTGCTAGAAATTAATGTAGATGGACACAGGTCAAATTTTGCCCAGTGTTCAGATGTAAAGCTTGAAAAGTGCTGTGATTTGTAATCAAAAGCTCAAATGTTTAATTTCCCTACAAATGGCTGCTTTTGTCACATTTCTGCGTCTAAATTGGATTTGGTGAATTTTGTCCTTCCAGTTAAAGATCTGATACAGATCTACATCTACTGCTAAGTAGAGATGCTACGACTCATATGACACTATCCTCACTCCTGTGGAAACCAATGCTTGCTGTAAGTGCTTGGATGTAGTGCTGGGATGCAGTAGGTCATTGGTTTGCGACCTTCCTGAATTTAATGCCCACTTGACATTTTTCAAATGGTTGTGTAGAGTTCTACATGGCTAACTAAGGCCCATGGATGAAAGATTTATTTGTCTTAATTATTTTTATAGGCATATAGCCTAGAAGTGTTTTATGAAATCCACAGTATTGAAAACTACAGCAGTAGCTGGCAGCATCTGGAAAGAAAATTGAAACAAAGAATGGGCTAAAAAGTTTCTTAGCTTAACAGCCAGATAAAAGGTGAATATAAAAATTAAAATGTATTTTTGCAATACGAGCAAGACCTATTCAATAATTACACTGCATTGGTCCAAAGTGGAACAGACTGAAGAATTGGAAAGACAATGTTGTAATTACTCACATATAAAAAAACCCAATGCAGAACAGGCCACCAAGGGTTAATATCTAGCAATACCATTGAAAATCTCATTACAAGCACTGTGGCACATAATTGATCTGACTATTTGGCTGACTGAGTCAGTGGCCCCAGAGATTCATGTAGTTCTGCAAAGTCCTCACTTGGGTCTGGCTCTGTGCAGCTGTTTAGTGAAGGCACTTCATATTCTGCAGAACAAAGTGGTAAACTCTGCTGGCCATGACTCTGACAATATCATAACTTACAGGTTCGTCAGTCTAAGAAGAAAAGGCTGTGTCATTCTTTCCAGAGATGATGGATCAAGCAGATGAAACTAATGTCAAAAAAAGTTGGGAAGAGCACATGTTAAATAATGCTGCTGTTAGACCTTAAAAATATCATGGTCGGTGTCAACATTGAGACTGTGCAATCAAATGTCACTAAAACGTACTTCAGATTTTGTTTGTATCACATTACTTTTGATTTCTTGTTAAGATTTCTACCTCTGGTCTCCTACATGTACTTAGTAGTTTCCACTACTTTATTTTACTACACCTGATTAAAAATTGAAAAATTGTTTGCATACAAAGTTCGAAACATCTGTTTGAACAGTGCTAAAGAGTACAATAAGAGTAAATCATCAACAGCACACAAAATACGCTTTTATAAGTAGACAATGTAAAATTGCTAAATGCCCTGTGCAGTAGTCATTAGGAGCCAAGTATGAAAGAAAACACTTATCTGCAACAAAATCTGATCATATTTTTGTCCTACCAATGTGCAAAACAGAGAGACGTTTATATCTATGTATTTTTGTGTGGTGCCCTCCACTGCCTACCCATAACTCTGAGGTCACAAATTGTGTTATATTTGGCATGACAAGTTGTTGTAGACACTACTAAGAGCAGCTGTTACATGTGGAAGCTAATTGAAAATTTAAGTGTTCCTGTCCTGGTCCAGGACTTGCAGTGATTTATGTGCATCTGGACTAAAGATATTTAAATGATGGGTTCACGATGGAGAAGAAGAGAAGCAATTAATCAAAAAAGACAATCAGAAAAAGGCACAACAAAACACTGCAGCTTACGAAAATAAAATGGGGCCTTCTTATCTAACCTAACTTACAAACAAAACAACCATTGAAATGCTGGAACATTTACTGAAGAGTACTGAAAGGACGTGTCTTTTTCCAGTGATACCCGTTTTACCTCTCGCATGCTGCTGCAGTGTAACAACAAAATATCTATGCAATTAAAGAAACACTTTCAAAATTTAGCTTTATTATATTTTATTTGTTTGAAAGTTGCTGCAAGAAAAATTTTTTAATGAACTTTTCAGTGCTGTGATTTAAGTCTCATTTCCTTTTTTTGCTATTTAATTTACCTCTTATTCTTTTTTTTTTCAATTTTAAATGAAAAGGAGAAATATACTATCACTGAGAAAGAGACAGATAGATTAAACAGGCAGTTTACGTGATCTGATAATTAGACCATTCTAAGAATTATCTTCTAATACAACAGCAGTCAAACTTCACTGAATACATGAAGCTTTTTTGTACATACTGTGAGCCATGAGTCAGAATTCTTGAATTCAAACTTTGGACAGACACTTCCAACACAAATATTATTTGCACTCACAAATCAAAACTAACGATCCTCAGTTATAATTGATGACAGCTATCCAAGGGGTGTCAGGGGTTGGGGAGGAGATGGATTTTGCCTACGGAGAGGCAGTTGCATCGTTTGAAATGTAATTACCAAAGAAAACAAAGAAAATACATTAAATAAACAGAGCATTATATTATATTTTTCCTTTTATAAAGCTTTGTGACTTCCTTACACAGCCCAGAATATCCAGATATCATGAAAGAATCAGATGATATATCAGATTGAAATATATAAGTTTCCGGTGGGAAAATAAGACAATCTAAAGCCTACCTTGATCTCTTTAGCTGTGATTCCTCACTTTTTTATTATATGGCAATGCTACCTTCAGGAAACAACTAGAAGGGGGGCTAAAAATTTCAATGCCCCAAAATAAATATCCCCTGTGCTAGAAAGGAAACAAGATAATTCAGACTTAAACAGCAAGAGAGGAATAGAGTGGTAGAAAGCAGCAACCCCTCACCTCAGCCAGCATCAAAGCTGAGACTGGGAACTGAAACCTCAGCCCAGAGCCCTCACTAACAAATCTTTCTGTTTCTCTTTGGTTATTTTATACTGTTTTCTGCTGGCATCTTTGAAAAGTATAAAAACACAGCCATGTTGGGAATATTAAACACAAAACACTACAGGGGAGGTAAATCAGTTTTTCCTGTATATTTGTACAGGTCCCTTCCCTATAAATATGAGCAGAAAGAATATAGGCAGATGCTGTATTCAGATACACAGCTATATATGGATAATTAAATACACCTTGATGGAATTATTTTCACTGAAGTAGGCATGATTTTCAGAAGTAACATTTAATATTTTGAGGAAAAGTATAAACAAACTTCCTGAAAAAGAAATCCAATGCCATTCTGCAATTCATAGAATCATAGAATGGTTAAAGTTGGAAGGGACTTTAAAGATCATCTAGTTCCAACTCCCTTGCCATGGGCAGGGACACCTCCCACTAGACCAGGTTGTTCAAAGACCCATCCAACCTGGCCTTGAACACTTCCAGGGATGGGGCAGCCACAACTTATCTGGGCAGCCTGTTCCAGTGTCTTACCACCCTCAGAGTAAAGAATTTATTCCTAATATCTAATCTAAATGTACTCTCTTCCAGTTTAAAGCCACCACCCCATGTCCTATTACTACAGGATCTTGTAAAAAGTCCCTCCCCATTTTTCCTGTAGGCTGCCTTCAGATACTGGAAGGCTGCTATACGGTCTCCTTGGAGCCTTCTCTTTTCCAGGCTGAACAACCCCAACTCTCTCAGCCTGTCTTCATAGGGAACATGCTCCAGCCCTCTGATCATCTTTGTGGGCCTCCTCTGGACTCGCTCCAACAGGTCTGTGTCCTTATGTAGGGGGCTCCAGAGCTGGACGCAGTACTCCAAGTAGGGTCTCACAAGAGCGGAGTAGAGTGGCTCGACCTGCTGGCCACGCTTCTTTTGATGCAGCCCAGGATGCAATTGGCTTTCTGGGATCCAAGCACTCATTGCTGGCTCATGTTGATCTTCTCATCAACCAACACTCCCAAGTCCTTCTCCTCTCAATGGGCCACTCTCAATCCATTCTCCACCCAGCCTGTATTTGTGCTTGGGATTGCCTGACCCAGGTGCAGGTCCTTGCACTTGGCCTTGTTGAACTTCATCAGGTTTGCACAGGCCCACTTCTCAAGCCTCTCCAGGTTCCTCTGGATGGCATCTCTTCCCTCCAGTGTGTCAACCCGGCCACAAAGCTTGGTGTCGTCATCAAACTTGCTGAGGGTACACTCAGTCCCACTGTCCATGTCACTGAAAAAGATGGTCAACAACACCTGTCCCAGTACTGACCCCTGAGGAACGCCACTTGTCACTGGTTGCCACTTGGACATGGAGCCATTGACTGCAACTCTGTGAGTCTGGCCATCCAGCCAATTCTTATCCACCGAGTGGTCCATCCATCAAATCCATGTCTCCCCAGTTTAGAAACAAGGATGTCACATGGGACAGAGTCAGACGCTTTGCACAAGTCCAGGTAGATGATGTCAGTTGTTCTTCCCTTATCCACCAGTGCTGAAAACCCCTCATAGAAGGACACCAAATTTGTCAGGCACAATTTGCCCTTGGTGAAGCCATTTTGGTTGTCACAAATCACGTCCTTATTTTCTGTGTGCCTTAGCATAGTTTCCAGGAGGATCTGCTTCATGACCTCGCCAGGCACAGAGTTGAGACTGACTGGCCTGTAGTTTCCTGGGTCTTCCTTTTTTCCCTTTTTAAAAATGGGGGTTATGTTTCCCCTTTTCCAGTCAGTGTGAACTTGACGATGGCCAGTGGCTTAGCAACTTCATCAGCCAGTTCCCTTAGGACCCACAGATGAGTCTCAGCAGGCCCCATGGACTTGTGCACCTTCAGGTTTCTTAGATGGTCTTGAGGCTGGTCTTCCTCTACAGTGGGTAGTTCCTCATTCTCCCAGTCCCTGCCTTTGTCTGTGACTTGGGCAGTGTGGCTAGAGCACTTGCCAGTGAAGACCAAGGCACAAAAGTCACTGAGCACCTCAGCCTTCTCCATTCCCAGGTGACCAGGTCTACCTTTTCCTTTCGGAGAGGGCCCACATTTTCCCTTGTCTTCCTTTTGTCACCAACATACCTATGGAAGCTTTTCTTGTTGCCCTTGACATTCCTGGACAGATTTAATTCCATCAGGGCTTTAGCTTTCCTAGCATGATTCCTGGCTGCTCAGACAATTTCTCTGTATTCCTCACAGGCTTCCACCCTCTGCAGGCTTCCTTTTTCTGTTTCAGATTGTCCAGGAGCATCTTGTTCAGCCATGCAGGCCTCCTGGTGTCTTTGCCTGACTTCCTCTTTGTTGGGAGCCACCACTCCTGACCTTGGAGGAGGTGATCCTTCAATATCAGCCAGCTTTCTTGGGCCCCTCTTCCCTCCAGGGCTTTATCCCATGGTACTCTGCCAAGCAGATCCCTGAGGAGGCCAAAGTCTGCTCTCCTGAAGTCCAGGGTAGTAAGCTTACTGGGCACCCTCCTTGCTGTCCTAAGAATCTTGAACTCCACCATCTCATGGTCACTGCATCCAAGGCTGCCCTTGAGCTTCACATTCCCCACCAGCCATTACTTGTTGGTCATAACAAGGTCCAGCATAGCATCTCTCCTTGTTGGCTCTTCTATCAACTGAAGAAGGAAGTTATCATTGACCCCATTCCAGGAACCTCCTGTATTGCTTATGCCCTGCTGTGTTGTCCCTGCCATAGATATCAGGGTGGCTGAAGTCCCCATAAGGACCAGGGCTTGTGAATGTGAGGCTGCTCCTATCTGTCTATAGAGGACCTCATCCACCTGGTCTTCTTGGCCTGTACTAGACCCCTACTGTAACATCACCGGTCCCTGCCCTCCCTTTAATCCTGGCCCATAAGCTCTTGGTTGGCTCCTCATCCATCCCCAAGCAGAGCTCCATGCACTCCAGCTGGGCACTGACACACAGGGCAACACCCCCTTCTGTCTCGTCTCCCCTGCCTGTCCTTTCTGAAGAGCCTGTATGCTTCCATTCCAACACTCCAGTCATATAAGCCATCCCACCATGTCTCTGTAATGCCATTAAGATGTTAATTTTATTTTAAAGGCAACTGCACTGCATATTGAAAAATGATATTCCAGTCGTATACCCAGTCCATAGACAGAAAATATTATTGAAGTGAAAAGAAACTGTTACTTAAAGGACAACCACTAGCTCCTTCAGAGCAGACAGATTTATAAGCTAGCAAACAATATAGAAGTATGGCTGACGAATTTGTACTGTTGTGCTGTGTTCCAGAGAAAATTAGTATCTTTGTGTATCTGAATAATCATAGAGTACGACCAGTGACCTCTTCTTCTTCCTTCTATACAAATCACCTGATTTTTTCTTCAGTACAGACCAACCACAAAACGAAAAACTTTTTTGTCTTTCTAACATTAAAAATTTGAACAAAGAAGAAATCTCATCAGATTTGCATCTTACTTGTTTCTGGAAGTAAAAAGCAAGGGTTATGCCTGATGATGCAGATATTTCTGATGGCCATTGGCCAGACTTCTAAGGCAACTTCATTAACTTGGATGTAGTTTTTCTTAATTTATGCTCAAGGCCAATTCACTGTGTGAAGTGGAGGTTTCACTAAAACTAAGGCTGAGGAGTTGCCATTGTTTTATCTCCATAAGAATGAATGACTATTACTATGATTTCTGTGGAAAATTATGTTTCTGGCATTAGACAATGATGTTTGTGGCAACAGCCTGTTCACCTGTCTGTCACTTCCTCCACCAGCATCGTTGAAATCTATTGACCTACTTCAATCAAATCTGACAAGAAGAAATAATCTCAAAGATAATCACATTCCCCAAAGCGCTGTGAAACACGCTGCCCAGGCAGAGGGGACAGACCCCATCAGAGGATGGAGGAAAAGGCAGGAGAAGTCAGTGGTCCCTCAGGGATGCTGCATCCAGCCTGGGGGCTGGGGCCGTGCCATGGCCACGCCATCCATTGGCTCTGGCTCTTAGGTCGTCCGACCCAAGCCAAAATCTGTTGCCTCCTCACTGACAGCAGCTAGGGCTGTAATGTGGCAGGGAGCACGGTGAGGGAGCATGGTGAGGGTGTGGGAAGCTGAGTGGTTCTTATTGCACAGTGCTGGGGACAAGAAAGGGCAACTCTAGGGACTATAGCAGGAAGGGATCTGGAAAAAGCAGGGAGGAACTTAAAGTACTGCTGTGGTGCCTTGTAAGGAATATAGGGGAAGAGAGGAGAGAAAGGGGTTAGCCAGGATCATGGAGACTTTGACAGAAACCCCTAGGAATATGGGCCTCCTAACTTCTCTGCTCACAAAACAATTTGCTAGTTTTTTACTGAACCTCTCAATAAAAAAGCTTTCTCTTTCACAGTCAACCTAAAGAGCCCAGAAGAAGGTTATATTTGAAGCTTACTAATGAGCATCTTTAGTGCTCATTAAGTAGATGTGCTAAAAGCTACTTAAGCTTCTAACACTTGCAAATATAAACATTTAAATGACCATATCAAACCCTGCATTAGGGCACCGAAACTAGCAAACTGATAAACAAAGTGATTTGTTTTGCTTTCCTAGCTGGATTTGCATAAGCAGCTGTTCTAAATTCTGCTATGTTCTGTCATTCCTGTTGTTCCTAAAGATGAAGATTTTTTTAAAGTATACACATTCAGTATAATCTAATTTCATAGCATTATTTCAAATGAAGAACAATTCATGAGTAGGAGTTGATAAGTTAACATTAAAACTGACTCGTACCCACTTTAATTAACTTGGAATTAAAAAGTATAGATATAGCTTCAGTCTGCAGAATACCAGATTAATGGAAGTGCACTAAGTATGGGGGGAAGCACAGCACATTGGGGATCATTTTGCCTCTTAGTGGAATGCAAAACAGATCAACAGCTGTTGCATTATGTAGTAGATGCCTTTATGTCTGATCTATTCCATTTGTTCAGCATGACACAGTCCCATAGCAAATGCAGATTCAAACTTAAAAAAGCTCCAACTTTGTTAAGTTATCCATAGATTCATGGATTCTGAAGACAGAAGATGTATCAGAAAGGCGATCGTATGGAGAAGGCAAAATTGAAGAGTCACTCTTGGTTTTAAAGTTTGGATCAAATGTTTCCTCCAAGTTGCCTTTTTTTAAAAAAAAAAAAAAAATTGATTTAAAATTCTGCAGATTTATTAGTGCATTCATGGGCTTTTTACAGCTGAGAAAAGACACATGCAGATCTTCCCCAGGCCATCTTCTTTGGCATCTCTCTTTGTTCTGGACGACTAACAAAATTCAGAGATCTGCAGAGAACAGAAGCTACAGTGTAATAGAAAAAGGAGCCTTGGGCTGAGCTTTTTCCAACAGCTTCTGCTATGGCTTGGATTTGTTCTGAATCACCATGAAGAGGCAGACTATTAAAGGAAAGGTTCGAGAAAAATAAGAAAAATAATGTTTTTTAAATTGAGAGTCCAGAATTTTCAAGATCAGAGAAGGATCAACTTTTTTTATTTCTCTTTCTAACAGCACAGGATTATTCAGCAGAGAAACCTGTCTTCCTTTTGGAGCTAACAGCTAGAATAGTTTGCTAGACAGGCTTTTTCCTACATGTGCTGGAACTGCCCGATGTTGCTTCTTTTATTTTNTTTTTTTTTTTTTTTTCTTTTATTTTCTTAAGTTCTCTCCTCCTTTTGTCTTTGTTGCCTTCATTTGCTCTTTTCTGGCCTACCCCAGCATGGTCAGGAGCAACAGTATCTGTTTAATAGTTCCGTGAGAACAGGGGTGGATGGGACCTTCAGGGGGCATCCAGTGCATCCACTTGCTTCAAATCAGAATCAACAATGGCCCCTACAATATTCTCAAAATTAGGTCTTAGAGACTTAAGGTGACTGAGATTTCAGTGCTTCCATAGCAGTTTTAATCAGATGCTTAACTAACACACCATTAGAAAATCTTTTTCATTATCTATACTACCTCCCCTTGACAGAAAATTCAGCTCATTACTCTTTGACTTATCATCAGTAAGCAGTTTATTTCTTTTCCTTTTGCAGCTAATCATGCTTTTCTCTTATTGGCATTCTGCAAGATTAAAGAAGACATCAGTGATGCACCTCTTGCATGTCTGAATCATTGTATTTCAGCATGTTCCAACTTCGAACAAGGAAACCAAGCAGCCATCACGTAACTGTTTTTTCTGTTTCCAACTCACATTAATCAGGTGTTGACGTGCAAGGAACTGCAGTAAATCATCTTTGTAGATATGACTACTGGGTATAGCTTCTTTGCCTGGGTGTTTTGGGCACAGTCACCGCAGTGATGCAGCAATATGAAATCAGTCAAGTGTGGCTCTTTTTACTATAAATCATGTAAGCACATCCTGGTCTTTTGATTGGATGGGTGCACTGCATCAGAGATAGTCAAATTCCCCTCTGGGGACTACAGCAAAGAAAGGGTGGAAGAAAGAACTTGACGATCATTTTCCTAAAACGAAACCATGATTTATAATACATTTATAAGCTGCTGGTCACCTCGCTTCTGAGGAAATGCTGGGAGCAGCTGATGAAACAGCCATGAATGAAATCAAGCTGTTCCTCTGATGCTTAGACCCACCTTTAACACACATTTCAGCATTTAGAAGCGCTGCAAGAAATATTTGAAATGTAGCAACATCTGTAAAAGTAACAGCCACTTATTTACAGTATCACCATCAATTTTGACACTTTGAAGCTTATAGATTTGAGCAGAAAAATTGTGTTTAAAGATGCTTTACAAATATTAATTTTTGCAATCTCAACAAAGTAATTAATAGTGGTTTTTTTACAGAGAAGTAATAACGAGGTTAAGACCCTAATTGTTCAAAGTAGACAAGAATTTTCTGTACTCATCCTGACCTAGACCTTGAGATAGCCAAGTTCATGGGTTACTGTTGAAAAAAATGTAGCCTATATGAGCTGCTAGCAAAAAATCTGGCTTCTAGTCCTTCATCTTAGTATCAAAGCCATTCATTAACCTTTTAATTTCTACAAAAACAAATGCTGACAAACTGAAAAATCTCCACTTGTTCCTTATATTGTCTAAAACATATACCATGTAACATTTACGTACTGGGGAACCATTGTTTCACAACATTCATGTTGCAATAAACTCTTGTCTCCTCGTAGTGGGAGGAGACCAGCAGGCGAGGCTGAAGTCTCTGTATGTCCACACTTGCAGCTCCCACCACTCAGAAGGACCCAGTTCTGCTCATCAGAAGCGCTGGAAGATGGATGGCTCCTAAGATCCTTCTGCTTTTATTGCTATTCAAGTACTTGCCACATCCCCTAATCCTACTGATAATACATAGCATTGGCATAGGATTTTTTATCTCAGTACAGCTGCTGCCAGGTGCCACTGCCCTTTAACCCAATAAAAAAAAGATAGGATAAGGGAGTTAAATTTTTTTCTGATTTCATCACCACTGAACAGTTTTAATCCATTGCATTCTCAGTTTAGTCTGTCTGCGTGCTGAGACATTAAATCTCCGTTAACACTTCCCAGTTCTGTACGTGGTCTGAGTTGCACAGTGAGCCAGTAACTCTCCATCTCCTCGTCTGCATAGCTGCTGCATGNCCAGTTCTGTACGTGGTCTGAGTTGCACAGTGAGCCAGTAACTTCTGGCTCTCCAGACTCTCCTCGTCTGCATAGCTGCTGCACCCAGCTCTGCTTACCTTCTTGCCTATTTCACCACAGTATAGTTCATAATGGTTTCATGCAGAAGGGGATTTTATTGCACTTTTGAAGGTTTACCTTTTTTACCTCCAGCTGGATGACACAAGAACAAAGCAAACATGACAATAGAGAATACTACAGAAACTACTCTCAAGCCACCTACCAAAAAGGCAATAAAAAGATCTTTTCAATTGCCACTAAAGTTAATTTCTTTAGGTGAATTGATCTGCTTCACCTCAACAATCTTCTGCTACAAACTAAGAAATGTTTTTCAGGCCACTTTGCAAGCCACTTATTCAAAAGAGAAACAGATTGGTCCGCTCTAACCAAAATCACACTCGGTTAGAAGTAGAAGCCATTTATGGACTTCTGTGCCTATGAAAAGACTTATCTACTTACGGAAAGCAGAATTAGAAAGGGGCAACAGGTCTCCAGTAGTAGGTTTGGTGAACTTAGTGTGGTCCTAAGCTATCGAGGACAGGCTGTGGGTTGATGTGCCCTTTAAAACCTCCAGTGATGGAGATTCTGTAACTGCATTTAGCAGTTTGTGTTAGTACTTTATTCATTTGTATTTAAAACTTAACTTCTTTACAATCTAAACTAAATCCAAGTTTCTGCCATTTAAAGTCATTTCAGAATATTGGCAGGAGAAAACTAAAAGGCAAAGATCTTCAGAGAAAAGTAGGAGCAAATATATTTTACACACCAGGAAAAGAATACAAGACTTCCAGTAGGAGACAGAATTAAACACTTTAAAAACAGAAGTTACCATTAATCTTTTAAATACAGTATTTTGCAAGTCAAGTGTGAGTCCATCATTTAGACACTTTTATGTCTTCATTTTTAAGTTCTGTGTTACTGGAAAAAATTTATTCTCTTTAAAAGAAAATACTCAGAAAAGAATGGCTTTCTTTAGTAAAATTCTGATGATTGGAGTAGGAATATCACTTGTAACTTGCCCTCTTTCAGTCACAGGACAAAATACCAATTGTTTGCAGATGCAATGGAAAAATCTGATAAAATAGCAAACAAGTTCATACTTTCCTACTTACACCTAGAGAGACACATTACAGGTAGGCAAGAAATCTTCAATTCTGAAATTGAATGCTTTTTCCTTAGATTTCGTATTCCACTTCTTTATCCTCCAAATTTGTGTTCCCTGAATGGGAATCCCGATTTCTATCCTGCAATCAAATTTCTTTTTGGCCATGTATTCCTCTTCTTGTTCCAGAGTAAGATTTACAAATCAAGAAGGTCAATATTTGTTTGTCACTAAGCAAAATACTCTAGGGAATTTTTTTTTAATTTTGAAAGGTTTTTCTTCAGTTTATGAAGCCAGAAAAGCCTTGTGTATATCATGTATGCAAAACATAAAACTACACGGAATACCAAAGCAGATAAGTGAAATACACTGAAATCCTTATCCAGCTTCTCCTGATTTTTAGTTTGGCGATACGGTACAATAAAAATCAAGACTGATTTTTAAGATAATACATGTGTATGGCAGGCAACATATTTTTTTTTGTGGAACTGATAATTTTATAACTTTGGGGTTTTTTTCTTAAAGGGTAAAATGGCTAGAAAAACTTGCAGAATTCTTTTTGATTCCTATCATCAGACTAACACATAAAGTTGGTGTAACAAAATGGTAACATACCACTATCTGGATTTTAAACTGAAATGTAATTTATCACTCTAAAGACTCTTGTTATTTGAAAAATGAATCTTTTAAAGAATATTGTAATACGCATTCAATGCATTTGACAGTTTTTGAACTAATCTACCTTGAAACATGATGCTAAATTTAAAGTTGCACTTGCAAAATGATTTATAAAATGCTGATTATCCCTCCTATCCAGCCTGATCTAAGTAGTGCATAAAGCAATTTCTTCGTAGCAGACTAATCTGGGACTTTGTTAACTGGCACCAATTAGAAGCATTTCTGTGCAGATGTTTCTTCTACTAGCTTCTCCATGACCTGAAGTCTTGTTTCAGAGACCCTGAACAGGTCTGTGCCTATTTTCTTTTTTTTTTTAAAAAGAAAACAGCTATAGAATTGAAGAAGGCCTGAGACAGAGATGCTTGTCTTCCAGATAATAGTAGCCTTTCCATATGTGGTCTCTGCAGCACTACATCACGCTGATTCCTCTCTTAACAACATGCTGGTGCCAAGGCAACTGTTAGCTTCCCTTTACTTTGTGTTTCAGAGCGTTACTCAGGTTTCAGACACTCTTGTGCGGCTCAAACAGAAACAGAGATAAACTATTACATATAGAGAACGTAATCTTTGTTTTCTCATAGAAAGATAGAGCTAAATGTTCAACTGGTAAACTTGTATAGATAACTTCGCTGGCTGCCTTGGGCTAGATAATGTATACTGGCTGTGAATCTAGGACTTTTTAAAGTGGCTTATATAAGAGGCAGTACAAATGAAAAGAATACATTTGTAGAAGAAGGAGGGAAAAAAATCCGCAAAATCATTCTACTCTGTTGGCCTGGTATTTTTGTGTTAATTTAAGAATAATTCGACGATGCTCAATAGCAGTTTATTGCTTTTCAACAGATGCGACTTCATTCACTGCTTGTGAGCAACTTCTGAGTTCAGCTGGGAAAAGTCAGCTCTGTTTGCTCCTCATGTGAGAAACAGAGAGTTCAGAAATCCCTATGCACTATATAAATGAGGCTTAGAAGTGGGTGGGCTGCTTTGTTTGTAATTGTGTTTTGCTTCCTAGTCAGTGGAGATGTGAATGATGAGAAGGACTGGAAGTGATTTGGAGAAAAATCTGTACCTGTGCTTAATTCTGGCAAAATAATTCCATGGAAACCATGTAGAAATTGTAAAAGAGAAAATGCCACTACAAGGGCCTCCTCCTGAACACACATGATACAAAAGGTGCAGAGATCAGCGCTGGTATTTGCCTGACCTGGAGTGTCTCCAGGAGGGTATAGCCATGTGTGATTGCGCCCTCCTGAGAGCTGGAACAGGGTTTGCCCTGGCAGCCATTGGCAATGCCTGAGATCTCGGCACAGCATCGTGACAACGAACCACTTTGCCCCTGGTCCTGAGCTGGGGTGATTCCACTTCTGTACCAGGAACTACGACACAGGTTTGAAAATTCACAACGTCACAAAAAAGTCTGATTTAAAGTGAAGACCATTTTAAGACCTCATCAAAGTCTATAAATACATTCTGTTTAATTTTGCCAAAATGTAAACCCACTTCTTGTGAGAAAAGATTGTTTCGGTTGTTTATAGCTTGCTTTTTAGCCCTCTTTTTGACTACTATGACTTTCCTTAATACACTTCAAGGAGAGTGATTTATATGGCTAACACTGAAGACTACCATCTTTTAAAATTGGTTTTTACATTCTTTTGTCTTAACTGATTTAATAAATATTTTTTGCAGAAGTATACACACACACACAAAAATCAGTGTGGTATGGCTTTTTGTTGCTGATATTCTTCCACTGCTAAAGAAAGAAGAGATATACTGCCATGTAATGTTTTAAAAGCACCTCAGTAAAGGTTATTGAGTTATTTATAAAATCTACAATGAAATTAGACAACCTATGTAAATCAGTCCTTCATAATGTTTGCCTTTTCCACTGAAAGATAAAGAAAATAAAAATCCATAGGAAAGCAAAAAGTACTTGGCATCCAGAGCAATTTGCTAATTGGAAAAAAGAGAAATTATCCACATTGTGCCTTGTCAGCAAAAATTCCTCTCTTTGATTCCAGCAATTCAAAGCCAAAAGGCAAGGTTGAAGACATAGATTCAGCTTGCGTGTACTGGACTCTAAAATTAATTTTAATGCAACAGTCTAGGTATTTGACTAGTCTGCATGATTATAATTTATTTCTGGACATTATTGCTTGCTAAATGTTCCAATCACTTTGGGCGAACCTTACGAAGTTGTCCTCTCTTTCACAATCCAACTGCAATAAACCTCATTGCTTGGCTAAAGAAAGCTGCTTTGGTTGCCAGCTAACTCACAACGCTGCTTTACTTGCCTTGAAGAGTGCCAGGGAGAAATGCTTGCAGAGGCTGATTTTTAAGAACCCCTGAGCAGTGTCAGCAACCCTGGAGACCCATCAGCACTTAACCCTTCTAAAGGGCAAGCCCATGAGACTATGAATTGAATCTGTACCTCCACATTGTGTTTAAACATGTCAGGGCAGCAAAGAGCTCTTTCACAAAGTGGCTTATATTGCATGTGTGTATAACTTCAGCCATTGCAAGCTTTCTGTCTTCTTTGCCCCATTCACCCTTAGAGCATTTAAGTGCACTCTGTTCAATTTTTCTATTTATACAGCTCTAAAAAGATCTACTAAGAATGAAACGTTCAGCACAGCTTTATACTCAGAACTAGCACTGCAAACATTAAGATAGTCTTCTACTTCTTACTTTTCTTTCTCAAGAATGTATAATTGACATTTTATCTCTGTATCAAACAAAGTGAGCACAAATTTGACATTCAGCAATTTAAAATTTATTTTCTCTAATGTAAATCTCCATATCACCAGTCTTCTCCAGATTCAACAGTAGCATCAGCTATATTTTCATGGGTTCAGTTTTTCAGTAATTTAGAGAATCTGACTAAACACGGGTATTGGCTAATTTTTGCCCCCTTTAATATACTGTTTGTTATTTAGGGCACAACCTATTCTCATTATTTCCACCAAAAGGAATCCATTTTTTTCTTAACAGTAGGGTTAGTATTTTGAGAAGAGACATGAAGTCCTGTCTTTTGACTATACTTCAGGGCTTTACTTTCATAGTAGAAGAGCTACAAATCACAAGGAGATGGTTTTCTTACCATAATGGGGAATTATTGCCCAAGCCATTGCAGAAGCATAGATGCCACCAATCATCCAAAACATACAGAGCCAACTCAGGTGTTCACCTCGTTTCTCCCGAGCAAGCACTTCCGAAAAATAGGAGAAGACTGTCGGCACTGCTCCACCAATCCTAAAAGGAGACACAGATCATGGATTAAGCGAGAGAGTGACAGCTAGTTGAAGTTTGAAGAAGCCCATAGTTAGTCATTGAAAACGCAAACTACAAGCAGTTTTTCTGGCAAGAGTCTTTTTTTCTCAAATGGCACCATGTATTGGGGAACTCTTGAGGAAACTTTCACCGTTTTGGACACAATTTTTGTCAAATGTTTCCTTGAAAATTCTGTGTACAATTCATTGCATTCAGTGTTTCAAGGGAAACAATAGAAACCAGCACAAAGAGTTGACTTTCATCATTACAAAAATCCTGAAATCATGGCAGTCTAATGATGAGTGTCAAAATACATTGCTTTTAACTGAAAATATTAGCCATTTTCCCAAAGAATAATAGGTATTTCTCTAAGTCTTGCCTCGCATGCTTTGGGTAATCAAGAAATGACTAAACGCCAACTATGTTACAAATACATTTTATTTCATGCGTATTTAAAAAGATGTTCCATTGAGTTGCACTACATTATTTGCTAAGCCCATGCTGTTCTTTTACTAAATTTTTTATGAAAAGGCTATGCATTCATATAATATTGATTTTTTTCACATGGTAAAAATAAACACTCTCTGAAGGTTAGTCAGACAAAAAAAAAGAAGGGTTCAACTTGGTTTTGCAAAAATTAGAGTAACTCAAATGATGTATCATTCTCAGTACCACCTTCCTGACCATCTTTTACTGTCTTTACCTCTTCACTACCAATGCAAGCTGTCAAATGTTCCACAACAGGACAAGTCCTTGTGGATTTTATTTTTACTGCTGAAGAAAATACCTGTGAAGCTTGAAGAGATAGTCTCACATACCAGATTACATACTTTAAAGCAGTATCTTGCATGGTTTTAATTTTTAACTGAATTTTAAGTGTAAATGCATATTTATGCTGTCATCTGGGAGCTGCCAAACCAGGACCAAAATGAAGGAAGCTTAAAAGAGATTAAAACAAATATTAAAAAGGAAAACATGAATACAGAAATGATATTTCAGTCTTAAGGAAATTCAGTGCCATAGCAATACAGTTTATTTTAAGACCTCTTCAGGTACAGGGATGAAATATTGGATTGAGCTGTTATACTTGTTTAGGGGTCTGCCGTTTTGTCCCTTCCTTCTGGACAGCTCTTCATGAAGTACCACCGGTTGGCTCAGCTTTACAATGATTATTTCCCATAGTTGAGGAAACCTCTTCTGGTTCTGCAAAGGCTTATACCTCCATGAATTCTTGTTAGATATACAGCTGACAAGGGCTGTATCTCATTTCTTGTCATAAGTGAAAACGTTAAAAGCCTTCACTAGTGAACTGCCCTGTCACAGGCAACAGGAGACATTGTCCGCGGAGGTTCTCCTGGAAGCCAGGGGTGAGGAACGGTGGAAGGGGCATGGCCAAGGGTGGAAAGATAGCCCATTTTGCTGTGATGGGGAAGCCCTGCTGCCACAATGGTGCTATGGACTGAGGGCTCTCCCGTTCCCAAAGCAAAAGCGGGTTACAGCTATGATTTCTTATGTCCAGGGCTCAGGAAAAGCTTTGAATTGCGCTCCCACAGTATTGCCGAAATACAGTACTCATAGATCTAATTAGAGTTCTTTTTCTAGTGTTGAAAATTCACTAGCAGAACGTCAATCAAGGTCTTCCTCTTTTCTGCCTATGCTGGAAAGTGCTGATGAGGAATTATAGGTGCCCACTTTCAAGAAGATCTAAATTAATAGATAGCTCATGGCACGTAGGACAGTATCACTCATGCAATAACACCCTGCCTAAAGAGAATAATTTTTGGTGAGTCAGTGTTTTTTTCTCTGATTGCTTCTGCTCATTAAGAAAAGCATAGAGATTGGTAAGTAAATATATATTTGGTAATTTTCCTGTTCTATTATCCAATCTGTTCTTCTAAATTTACTATTTTCTTTGTTTCATATGTTTTCTCATGAAGTACAGAATCGGCTCTTTATTTTATAATGCAGTTACTATGGTAGTAAATATAGCCTGAAACCATCTGTGCTATATAGCACAATTAATAATAAATCACATTTAACACTTCAATAGTTTTCCGATTGCAAAGTGCTTGAAATATTCTCTATAAAGTGTTCATTTCAGGCAAATACAGTTGTTATGCTTATGAAATTCAAGACTCAACATATAATCTTCTTGAAATCTCCCTTAAATCTCCAAGGCTGGAATTCTGATGAAGTGGGGCTTGTGGAGGGTTTCCAACGTGTGGAGTAAGTCATGCATCTGTAGGTCATACAAATGTTTGTGGGATGATGGGTTAGGAAATGGGTGGATGCTTCAAGAGGAAAGAACATACCCTATCTTAATGTCATAAACTGTACAGAGATCCTGACCAAAGGCAGCAAAACAGGTACCTCCTACCTGTCAGCATGAACCAACTGTACCATGGAGGAAAAACTGATCTAAGTGGGTTGACTCATATGCTGTGTCCTAAAGGTCATCTAAGATTACAGAAACAGTACTGTCTGTACTGATTAATTTAATAGGGCAACTTTTCTAACAAATAGAACTTTTAGACATGTAAGAAGAATTTTGGAGCCAGCAAACAAAAATGTTTATTTAGGATATGCAAATAAACAGAAAAAAATCAGCTTTGAAAAAAACCCAGTTTTTCTGTTTCATCTGATGTGACTGACATTTCCAGCGAGTAGACCAACAGGCTAAGAAAAGCTTAAAAGTCCAGATACTATATTCATATTGATTAAACAGTGAAAATAACCTGTCTACTGTCTAAAGTAGAAATGAAGCATGTATTTTCATCATACAGAAAACAGCTGCTATTTAGAGTTGCAGGTCTCTGTTTCATAGCAACGGTGTAGTAAAGTGTGTTGTGCACTTCTTTGCACCTTAAATGTGTGAATGGAAAACTTCCTTCTCAGCTGGTTAAATGCTTCCTTCTGGCCTCATGTAAGTGTGGAGTGATACTGCTAGAAGCTTTTAGGATACCAGTATCTAAAAAGCTCTTCCTATGTCACAAAGCTATTACAATGACTAAAAAGCTGTTACAAAAATCTTAGAGAGGCTAATTAACAGCTGAATTGAAAGAGAGCAGGGAGATGGAGGGGAAGCATCCTGCTGCATAAGACTGGTCATTTGCTCTTATGCTGGACAATCTCAGGGTGGCAGTAGCCATGCATCCACTCCCTAAAAATTGCTCCCAAATGCAGAGCAAGTGACAGCAGAAAGGGAGAGCAGGAAGAGCTACAGCTGTTATCACACCAAACAACGAGGAAACTCCTTAAAACCTGTGTGGACCTAGAGAATATTTTTAAGGAGCAAAGACATTTCTGTCTGACTGTGGCAGAAGTTTTAACGTGTGCTTGGTACCACAGCCATTTACTGGTATAGAACTAATGTGGTCTCTGGTATGCTGAACATTGCTAGCAGAGGCATAAACTACGTCTCAAAGACTTGGGCAAGAGAAGATCAGAGCAACTCTGACTTCTTCCGTCACTCTCTTGTGAGGGTCTTTCACAAACTTCAGCAGCTATTGCACATTATGAATTAATTAATCAAATGTTCATATTAAAAAAAACCCCACCATATCACCCAACAGCTGCAAGGAATAATTCACTTTCTATAGTCAGAAAAATATTAGGCTAGATCCCACCTTCCCTTACACTGATATAATCCCTTAATAACTCAGTGGCTCCAGTTGAGCAGTCCTGTATTTACATGGAAGGAACAGGCTTTGATCCTCAACATTTTTGTATTACAAGTTTGAAAGCAGGCTGCCTCTTCAGTATCTCACCAACATTGTTCAGAATTGATGGTGGAATGCACAGGAGAGAATTCTAAATAAAATCAAAAGCAGAGTTGCCATTGATTTTAAGGTAGGAAGACTTCATCTTTTGTTCTGCGGGAATGCAAACACTGTTTTCCCACAGGATGCAGTATTAAGTCTGCCTCTGGCAATTAATTGGTTTGATACAGTGGACTGTTTGCTCTTATTGTGCTTATAAATTATAGGGCTCATCCTCATGTATAGAAAATAATTCAATACATGAAACTGCATTCTTTACACATGTGCACATGCAGGTGGAAAGCCTGCGAAAACCATGCTGACTTGAGAAGAAAGTTTATTGTAAAAGATGAGATGGATTTTAACTTTCTCAAATACACATGATTCAAGCAAACTGAAGTTTTTACGTCTTATCTGTTGTTCATGTATGTTAATTCTTCAGTCATCATTGCCAAAGCAGTAGCCATAAACTTGTTATCCACAGATCATGGGAGGAGTCCATGCATTACTTCCCAAAAGGTCACAAAAAGTATCTATGAGGTGCAAATATATTGTGAGTATGTACGAATTAACTATACAAGGTTTTTATACCCCCACTGGAAAATTGTGTAGAGTGTGAACATTTTTTTAAAAGATTATAAGACAGCTGTCTAAACCTCTCGATGATGATCAGGAGTGATAACTTTCGCCAGAATAACAGGGTCTGTAAAGAGGCTCGGTCTAATACCAGCAGGAGGCAAAAATTTATTAAGACCATAAAACAAATTCTCTTGCTCGATAAGGGTCAGTCTCTGCACCTGAAACAACAGGATGCATTCCTTCAGCCTTGTCTTTTTTAATAAGTATGTAGGAATATAGGCAAGAACAACACTTAATAAAGAGCAGAAGCCTTTCTCTACTGCACATATTGCTCCATATGTGGAGAGAATGGCATAAATGTCAGTCAAAAGAATCACAAATGTCATTCATGATCTTTTTCAGTTATTTTTCATCTTCTGTAATAAACCCCATCAGAATTACACAGAGCAAGGGTAGAATGCAGAAATTTTTTTTGTATTTTCTCAGAAACATGTAATTCATTTCAAAGGAAATACCAAATAATCAGCATATTCTTACCCTTTTTGATGCAAAAGATCAGCCAGTTTTGGAGCCCTTATGGGTTCCTTCTGTTTGAAGAAAAAATTAGTGACTGAACATGTTATTTGATGCCAGCCTGGTTGTACAGAATGTACACATTCTCCCCAAAAATTCTTATTTTACTCTTTCTTCTCACTGGTTTTTTTTTCAGGATTATGTTCTTAAAATCTTTTGAGGTTTTCATTTTTAGGTTTTGGCTACTTCTTTCTGTCTGCTTTTGCTCAAACACACAGAATCCTCCACTATCTGGTACCTATGCCCTGCAGCTGCATTTAGTCTCTAGTGAAAGCCATCTCCTACATAGTTCAGCTTGACTCAGTGTGCAGATGGCATGTGATTTGGGTGGTAGGTCATATTTGCTCAGTTCTGTTACTTCAAAAAAAGAGTTGTACAGTTTCTTCTATTTATTCACAAAGAAGGGTGGCTTTAAATTAAAAAAAATATCCAATATTTTTATACATTTTTTAATTGTTATTTTAGATTCAAAAAGAACAGTTGTTCAGAGGGACTGTGTTCTGGTTTGAGGTAAAACAGAACCAACTTTTCAGGTTCAGTTTCTGACACCAGAAAACCATCCAAACTGAAAGCTGTGCTTTTATAATGTTATTTCTCTACACTCTCTGTTCATGTTTGTTCTGTGAAATTATGGGGACGGGGAAACCAAAAGAAGATTTCGGTGATGCACCCTAGGAAAGTAGGATTCAGTGAAACAAGCAATAAGCTAAGGTACATTTGCGTTTTCTTTGTCAACAAACAAAGATGATAAATGTCTGCTAATCTACCTTCAGAGCTGTGATTTGTCACAACAGATTTTGGCAACTGCACAGTGTGACAGATGGGATGAAAACACTACTGGGAGGCATTCAGGAACCTCTGGCTTCAGACAGAAGCCTTGGTTTATTTGCAGATTCACTAGCCAAAGGGGCTTGAAATACAAAAGCATACAAGGAATAGAGATAATTAGGAAAAAAAAAAGTTGCAGAATACGAAATGCACAAGGCAGGATGATGTTCTCCTGGAATAACTTGTCTTCCTCTCTTTCAAACTTGGACAATGTGCAGACTAAAAATAAAGATAGTGTTTGTGTAAGATGGCATTTGCAAGTTGTCTTTTTTTTGCAACCAGGACACCTTGTTATTTGCAATATGTTAAAAAGTGATAGAGCTCAAAACACAGATTCAGTGTTACACTCCTGAGATTTAGAAACAGCGCACCAACCTTTGTCCTTCTGTCAAATTGCACCCTCCCTCTTCTTATTAACAGTTCTCTACCCCCACTACAACATGTCTCAATAAAAAACATCTCTATTGTTTTCCTTTCAGAACTGACATCAAACTGGCCAAGTATCTAAGAGTGAGCAACCAGATTGACCAGTTCTTGAGAACTGCTGCATAAAAACCTGCAAAATTGCACCACAATATAGACTAGGCTTTGTTGATCATTCTACCCATATTTAAATACAATTGTCTCTTTGGACCATGTATTCTAGAGAAGTTGTCTTTCAGGTACATACAGGTCCTGTATGCTATTAATAGCAAGACAGTGCTTGTGATAAAGATTCACATGATTTTCTGAACCCTACAGTACTGTCAGTTCTGATGGAAGCTGAACTGATGAATAAATAATTCATTCCCCAAATTTGCCCAACACTATTTTAAAAGATCAAGTCAAATCTGATGTCAAATTCAAGCATATAATGGCAATGAATTTTCTTGCAGTACTTGCTCAGCTAGATATGTCAGATAAATAGTTTTCAGATCTGCCAGTATCAGTAATCACAAAATCATTGTTTATGAACACTTTCTTTTGCAGATTCTCTTCTTCTTCATCATTATCTTCTTCTTCTAATTCTTCCTCTTCTTTTTCTTCTTCTTCTTCTTGATCTTCTTCTTCTTCTTCTTCATTGCTCTTTTCAAGTTTTCACTTGAAAGGCAGATATCATGGTGGAAATCTTTTATAGACCATCCAACCAGGATGAAGAGGCAGACAAAATATCTATAAGCAGCAGGAAGAAGTGTCATGATCACCAGCTCTTATTCTCATGGGGGACTTTAACTTACCCAGCGTCTGCTGGAAATACAATACAGTGGAGAGGAAAGTCTCAGAGGTTCCTGGAGTGTGTGGGAGGAAACTTTCTGACACAGCTGGTGAGGGAGCCAGCGAGGGAAGGCTGCAACTGTTGTTTTTGAACAGAGAAGGACTTGTAGGTGACATGATAGTTGAAGGCCCTCTTGGGCACAGTGATCACGAAATGATAGAGTTTTTGATTCTTGGAGAAATAAGGAGGGAGGTCAGCAGAAGTAATGCCTTGGACTTCCAAAGGGCAGACTTTGGACTGTTTAGGGTCCTAGTTGACATAGTCCCTTGGGAGGCAGTCCTGAAAGGCTAAGTAGTCCAGGAAGGCTGGACATTCTTCAAGAAGGAAATCTTAAAGACACAGGAGCAGGCCATCCCCATGTGCCAAAAGATGAGCTGGCGGGGAAGAAGACCAGCCTGGCTGAACAGAGAGCTTTGGCTGGAATTCAGGAAAAAAAGGGGAGTTTATGATCTTTGGAAGAAGGGGCAGGCAACTCAAGAGGACTACAAAGATGCCATGAGGTTATGCAGGAAGAAAATTAGAAGGGCCAAAGCCCAACTAGAACTTAATCTGGCTACTGCCATAAAAGACAAAAAAAAAAAAGTTTCTATAAATATGTAAGCAACAAAAGGAGGGCTAATGAGGATCTCCATCCTTCATTGGATGTGGTGGGAAACACAGCAAAAAAGGTTGAGGAAAAGGCTGAAGTACTTAATGCCTTCTTTGCCTCAGTCTTTAATAGTAAGATCAGTTGTTCCCTGGGTGCCCTGCCCCCTGAGCTGGAAGACAAGGATGGGGAGCAGAATGAAGCCCCCATCAACCAAGGGGAAATGGTTAGAGATGTGCTATACCACTTAGACACACACAAGTCTATGGGGCTGTATGGGATCCACCCAAGGGTACTGAGGGAGCTGGTGGAAGTGCTTACCAAGACACTTTCCATTATTTAGCAGCAGTCCTGGCTAACTCCAGTTGACTGGAGGTCAGCAAACGGGACACCCATCTAGAAGAAGGGCTGGAAGGAGGATCTGGGGAACTACAGGCCTGTCAGTTTGACCTCGGTGCTGGGGAAGGTTATAGAGCAGATCATCTTGAGTGCCAGCACACGGCACGTACAGGACAACCAGGTGATTGGGCCCAGTCAGCATGGGTTCATGAAAGGCACATCCTGCTTGACTCACCTGATCTCCTTTTATGACAAGGTGACACACATAGTGGATGAGGGAAAGGCTGTGGATGTTGTCTACCTAGGCTTTAGTAAAGCCTTTGACACTGTTTCCCACAGTATTGTCCTGGAGAAACCAGGTGCTCATGGCTTCAGTGGGTGTACTCTTTGCTGGGTAAAAAACCGACTGGATGGCCAGGCCCAAAGAGTTGTGGTGAATGGAGTTAAATCCAGTTGGCAAACAATCACAAGTGCTGTTCCCCAGGGCTCAGTATTGGGGCCAGTTCTGTTTAATATCTTTATAAACAATCTGGATGAGGAGATCGAGTGCACCCTCAGTAAGTTTGCAGACACCAAACTGGGTGGGAGTGTTGATCTGCTTGAGGGTAGGAAGGCTCTACAGAGGGATCTGCACAGGCTGGATCAATGGGCTGAGGCCCATGGTATGAAGTTCAACAAGGCCAAGCACCGGGTCCTGCACCTGGGTCACAACAATCCCATGCAAGTCTTGGGGAAGAGTGGCTGGAAAGCTGCCTGGAGTAGAAGGACCTGGGGGTGCTGGTCGCCAGCCAGCTGAATATGAGCCAGCAGTGTGCCCAGGTGGCCCAGAAGGCCAACAGCATCCTGGCTTGTATCAGAAATAGTGTTGCCAGCAGGACTAGGGAAGTGATTGTCCCTCTGTACTCGGCACTGGTGAGACCCCACCTCAAATACTGTGTTCAGTTTTGGGCCCTTCACTCCCAGAAAGACATTGAGGTGCTGGAGTGTGTCCAAAGAAGAGCAACAAAGCTGGTGAAGTATCTCGAGCACAAGTCTTATAAAGAGTGGCTGAGGGAACTGGACTTGTTATCCTGGGGAAAAGGAGGCTGAGGGGAGACCTTATCACTCTCTACAGGTAGCTGAAAGGAGGTTGTAGAGAGGTGGTTGTCGGTCTCTTCTTCCAAGTGATAGGACAACAGGAAGCAGCCTCAAGTTGCACCAGGGGAGGTTTAGATTGGATATTTGGAAAAAGTTCTTTACTGGCCGGGTTGTTAAGCATTGGAACAGGCTGCCCAGGGGAAGTGGTTGAGCGACCATCCCTGGAGGTCTTTAAAAGATGTGTAGATATGGTGGTTATGGACATGGTTTAGTGGTGGACTTGGCAGTGTTAGGTTAACAGTTGGCCTTGATGATCTTAAAGGTCCTTTCCAACCTAAATGATTCTATGATTCTATACTTTTTCTTTTGATTGTTTTCTATCATGTAGGCTCTCTACCTTATTTACATATTTCCCTTGTCTAGTCTTCGTCTTCCTTTCTTCAGTAGAATACTTGTCCTCTTGACCTACCAGTCTTAGGAAAGTCCACTTCTCTCCCAGCTATCCCAGGTTTACGTTAGTCAACCTTTACCCACAGCTGAAGCTGCAAGGGCTGGATCAAAGCTATTCGGAAAGCTGAGACCTTGCCAACTGCTTCCTTGGCTTGTCTGGGAAGCGTATCTACGCTTTTGGCATACCCACTCAGCTTTGAAGCCAGTCACCTGCAGAGCTATTCATTAGCTCACAGTGTAAAAACACAGATAGCCATGGATAGGAGACAGCTGGGAGCTGGAGAGGAATTAGAGGCAGCAGGATTACAACCTTTTGAGGGTGAGAGGACACAAGGTATTTCATGAGCAGGAAGTAGAGCAAGTGTGTATGGGGAGGTAAAAGATAAATACGACATGATACTAAATACTGATGACACACAATTACAAACGCAGCCTCTTGGCCTAGATCTGGAGTTCCTGAAGGCAACTGCTTGCATAGGTCAACCATCATTTGCTGTGTCCATATGGTCCATACGTCTGCTGGAACATTTTTACAGTTGTTATGCGTATGGACTGCTTGCATGTCCTTCCTGTCTTGGCTGTTAAGAGAAAGGGGATATACAACACTAAGAGTTTCTTGCCACTACACATGATGTACAAAAGTGGTGGTAAAAGTCAGCATGGGTGGATTTACACAGGCAATCACCTCAAAACTGCTAGTTACAAGAAACTTCATCCACAGTTTTGGATTTTTGCTAACTGTTTTTTCCTTACAAGAGTGTGAAGAATTTGAGAAAAGATCTAAATTATTAGTTTAGTGCTATTACATTGACCGCAGCACTCTTTGGTAGATCCCAGTAATGTGGAGGGAGTACTGCAGGTAGCTTCAGAGATACTATCTAAGGAAGGGTTAAGAAAGGTCTGTGAAGGTGAGTCTCACATTTCTTGAAGTACAGTCTAAAGTCTTCTGGAAAAGAAACACTACACGATAGTACATTGAGAGATAGACTCTTACTCGCAAGAAGCAACAGGCAGAGAAAAGGCATCTTAATAACTTTTAGTTACATAAGTTAACCACATCTAAGGTGTATTTCCTAACATTTCTGTGGGTTTGGAGAAGAAATTTGGCCAAACTGTCAATTTTGGCAAAATGAAAGAAATTTCTGTAGTCTGGACATAATTTCTGATTTGTAAAATTATTTAGCGTTTTTCACTTTGCTCATGAAAAAGAGTCAATTTCATCCGGGAGCAAACATATGAGGTTGAAGAATTCCTAAACTGTAGTTCATCTTAGGACATTTATTTCAGCTAGCTTTTTACTGCATGAAAACTTTCATTACTTTTAGATGTAACATTTGGGCTGGATAAGCATAATGCATTTTCCCAAACTGTATCATCTTTGGTTATTTCAAAGCAACCAAAATGAAATTTGCTGGGATAATACAAGTATACAGTACACTTTTAAGCACTTTATTATGAATTGAGTTGTTGTACTTAAAATAACTGCATCTAAAATGATCTAAAAGTATCAAAAATAGTAAACTAATAGCTTAGATTAACTAAATACAGTGTTTTTGTAACAGAGGTTCAATAAAATTCTCTAGCTGAGAATAATACTTCACAGTGGCAGTGTTGAATAGGCAACAAGTCCAGTTCCATTGAAGTTAGCCGCGGTATTATGAGTCATGTTCTGGTATTAAAGAAACCTTCCTTTGACAATTTCAAAGACAGATCTAACAATGTGCTTTTTGATGATAAATCTTTGCACATTCCCCCAATGGTTAATGATGAATACAGCTCACAGTTTCTTGTCTAGGTCTTTTTACTTTGTCGGAAACCATGTCTAAAGCCCTCCTAGACCTTTATCAGGCTTTTGGATTCAATTTCCTTTTGAGTTTTGATTTTGGATTGATCAATGGAAGAATCACAGTTGGGATATTATTTTCCATAAAAGGAAATTTTGCAGACTGTCCAACATTTCTTTATTCTTTTCACTATTTTAAGCTCACCTTTCAAACTTTCATATCCCTCAGTGCTCTTTACCCAGCAATATCTTAATATTATTTGTACTGTTTTGTATTACAAATAACTTTTTTGCATGCAAAATTTTTACTAGTTTTAGGTTTTTCAGATGAAAAAAAAACCTATTTGAAGGGATTATTTTTTCCTGAGCAGTTTACTTCTATAAACACATTTTGACTGCAAGAGAATCTAAGAAGAAACTATTTTATAGTATTTTTTATAAATAAAATTTTCTATCAGATACTGGTTTTATTTTTCACGCTTCTTAACCTATTTTTATATTATGTGGATGATAAAAGACCAGTTTAAACTCTATACACCTAAACGATTTTATATCTTTTGAATACTTCTTAAAATTTAATTGACTTTTAATTATATGAAACTGTCCAGATAACTCTCTGCCCCTTCAGAAAGCTCTTCTCCAACATAAGTAACAGTAATATTTTGCCTTTAAAACATATAATTCAGTTCTTTGCTTAAAATTATTCCTATTTCATATTTGGGATCTTTGAGTCACACAAAATTACTGGAACAAAGCCTCCTTTCTTGGTACCACAGATATACATTCAGTGTCTTTCACTAAGAAAGGGGAACTGACATCTACTGTCCAAAGTCGAGACCTCTAAAATGAGGAGAGGTTATAAAGAGAAATTAAGTTGAATTTCTATTCTCATTCAACTCACACAACTTCTCTTTCATTCGAGCAAGACGTGGGTTGTAGTAAAGAATGCAGTAAATGTTCAAGATTTACTTCAAACCCTTAAAGCAAATTTCCTGCCATACTGCAAGAAGATATGGCTTCAAAGCTGGCGCAAACATCTGGGAGTTCTTCACTGAGTGATACCAAAAAGAGTTTGCCTTCTTGCACAGAAGCTGATGCAAAGTATCTGGAAAAAGAGACCTGCAAGATGTGTGCTCTAACAGTGGGTATATTTGTGCTTAGCTGTTTAAAAGTTAGGAGATTTTACTTTGCTGCCTCTGCAGCTGGAACAATCAAGCCTCTACCTTCTTTCTTGGTGCTTGGCATATGGTGTGTCTGTTGCTGTTACAGCTGCTCTCACCATAAGATCGTACCTAAAACAGGATCAAAAAACCAGAGGAGAGGCAGATGTGACACAAATACCATCTTGAATATGGCTCTTAAGTGAGAACTCACTCACTGTCTTCTCTGAGAGTGAGTGAGCAGATGAAAAAGAAGGGCTCAAAACATGCGAAGTCTGGCGGAAAAACTGCATCAGCACAGGCAAAGAGTGAGAACAGAAAAAGGAAGAGCTTTCCCTCATCTTGAGGATATGAACCACAGATTCAGTTCTAGAAACCTTGTGGCTTTTACGATGCAACTCTGATACCAGCTGAAGGAGGTTATTATGGGGAAAAATCCAGTCTTTGAAGAAAACAGACAATGTGAGCCAGCCACGAGTCTTCCTCTGCAGTAATTGCTATGAGGAATGACTCTGCAGCTCATGCTGTCTTGTGGGTTTTTTGGGGGTTTGTGTTTTTTTGTTGTTGTTTGCTTGTGGCTTTGTGTGTGTGTGGCGTTTAAAATATAGTACATGGTGGCAAATTATCTGTGATCTATTCATGCAGCTCTTAAAGATTAGGTAGGAGGACTTTGGACACAGTGGGGACCCACAAAGGTGCATAAGATACAGATATGAAAGGTCTGCTCTTTCAAAGAACATTATTCATATGCTGGGTACACAACAGAATACGCTTTCCAATCCAGGACATACATCTATCACAAGTAAAGCTTCAGGCACTGTATGTTACTGCCAAAACTACTGCTACAGGTGAGGAGGAGAGCCTGCAGGCAAGTTTGGCATGAGGCATGACAAATACATATTTTGCCATATGCCCCAAGAGGGAAAATCTAGGTGTAAGCCAACAGTGTCACAAGACTGGCTGCCAAAAGACAAACCTCTGTGGCCAAAGGGTCCAGTACCGCCCTCATGAATTGGGCAGGCTAAGCAGGAATACAAGCTTCCGGACTTTGACAGGATCGTGGAAAAGTGAAGGTGTCAGGCAACATGATCAACACTTCTCCATGGAGAGACAAAACATAGCACCTGGAACTGGCAGTGACCTATGATGTGAAAAACATGTAAAGGAGCTGGATGGATTTTTTTTTGGTTTGTTTTTCTAAGTTTTTTAAAGAATTAGAACAGTTGCCATTTCCTCTTCATCTCTTTTGAAGTCATATCTGACAATGTGGTGACAGGCTAAGGAGATTCTTCTAGCAAGAGGACTCCTCACATCTCCTTCCTCTCTCCCCTTGCCCTTCCATCCCCCTTCTTAGATCAGTTTAATAGTAATTAGTGCTGTGGTAATTTCTCTTTGGTATGGGTGTCCAGCCCTACCCTACTTCAGACCAGTTCAACGGGTTCCTAAAACCTCGAACAACACACAGCAGTGTTAGTGCACTACAGCTACATAAGCTACAGCCAACAAACTATACAAGCAGAGGACTTCATGTGCATGGCTTTACAACGCAGCATACTGTGCTCTCACCAGCTCCTGTCTGTTCAGCATCCTAAAGATTAATAGTGGCCTGAAATGGAATTGTAATTGGGAGTTTTGATCTGAATCAAGCAATTACCAGAAGGGCTAGACTAACCACTCTGCAGAACAGAGCTCTTGATCATCTAAGGGTGCAGCAAAAGTAGAGGTTTTCTCATAGTAATGTACTTGTGTATCTCAGTCTCTGCTCATGTAAATTTAAAATGATAAGCTGAATTGACCATTACCAATATCTTAAACTTTTCCAATAAGTGGGAAGTTATTTAAACGAGAAGTAAAACAAACACAGGGCCACAAACACCATTCTTTTGGAGAGAGCAATAACATTTGGCACACTCTAGGGCCTTGTTTTAAATTTGACAGTCTTGACTGCTGGGGTATTATGCACACTAAAACATTAGAAACTTTACAAATACTGCTGAAATCTTACAGTACACCTGTGAGGAGGGTATTATTTTGCTGACTGATCAAGCAATATATAGAGAAGCTTAGGCATAAAAAAATTAAGCAAGTTGATCAAGTCCACAAAGCAAGTCTGTTGCAAAACAAGAACAGAACTCAACCTCACAATTTGCAGTCTGTGTCTTTCCCCTAAAATCATTATTCTTCCCCTTCAAGTTGTTATTTAGGAGTGTAGTAGCTACCTTGTTTAATTCTCTCGCCCGTGACACAGACTATATTTCTACATTAAATAATGTGCTTTTGCAAACAGGAAAGTTTTATTAACACACAGAATTGTGGAAATGAACAAAACCAGAGGAGCTTACCCAAATCCAGAAAACAAGCGACAGAAGAGGAAGAAGCCATAGCCCTGGACAAATGATGAAAGGAAGGCAAAGAATCCATTGACAGACATGCATATCAGGAGTGACTGTCTCCTTCCCACCTTGTCTGCCAAGCCTCCCCAGAAGAATGCCCCCACCATCATCCCAAGGTACACTATGCTACCTGCAATACACAAAAAAAAAGATGTTGTTTTGTGAGCTACATAACTGACCACAATTGACCACACCAAAAATAGTTGATCTTCTATATTTACAAAACAAACAGTACAGAGATTAATTTCTCCTTTCTCAGTGAATAGAAATTAAATGCATAACTTTGAAAATGTATCTAGGGAGAACAGATTTCCTGCTGTGTCTTTGTCATCTGTTACCAGACACACTGAAGCTTAATATAATTATTAAACAAGGTGCCTTTAGCTAAAACAATTAAAATACAGGCAAATAAGACTGAATGGGAAAAAGAATGCCACTATTTCATCAGTAATAAACTGCATTCATGTCAAATACTGCAAAAATTATAACTTCGCCTACAGAAACAAAGTGTCCGAACATTTCTAGAATATAAGCAGTCCTGGAGGGGATTAGTCACTGGGAGCAAAATGTGCTAAGCATAAAGAAAGCTGCTTATGAAACAGACACTGTCCATTTGAGATCTGTAGAATCAAAGATGTCCAGCCTGATTGCTTTTTTTCTCCCTCCTACTTCAGTATACTGCTTTATTTAAAAAGGCACTGTCTTGTATACAGAAAAACACTGGAATGTTTTAGGACTTTTTTTTTCCCAAAGAATTTTGAACAGATACATTACAGTTTAGCTACATACCTTAAAATGAGATAGGCAAAAATTATTTTGGGGTGATTTTTTTTAAATGTTAGTGATGTTTTCAATGTGAAGTACTTTCCCACAGAAAGATAAGTTGAAACATTTAACACTTTGACCATACGTATCTTAGCATATTGTACATTATTTCCTTCCCAGGGACAAACCTTCTGTGGGATATTTGGCAAAGGTGCACAACACATTGAGCAGACTGTCAGAAGAAAAAGTAGTTCCCAAGCTTTGGACAGAACCAACCAGATTTGTGTTTTATTTGTTAGTGGTAATTCTTTTTCCACCTACTTTCCTAGTGAACTTCCCAAATTGGGTTTTATCTACCTAGCAGTTGCTACCATCTTATATGCCTACTAGAGGAGCAGGATTTACATATAAAGTAGCTGGAAGCAGCTAAAATACTAGCAATCCTTGCCCTGGGTCTCTTTTCGATCAGCCACAAGAATCGACAAATTCCCCAGCAACTCTGATGGGCTTTAATTGCTGCTGTGTAAAATTCCGGCCTCCAAAAGAATCACCTCTGCCCTGCAGAAGGTAGTTGGAAGGGAAAGAAAGCTGAAAAAAACCACTTAAATGCCTGGGCTTAGTAAACTGCCTATTAACGTGGAGGTCACTCATCAGTATTTCTGTCCTTGGAATTCCAGATGTTAACATCTAAAGTACTGACATCTGCAGGGGCTCATGCACCCCAAAATGTCTCTGTTTCCCCTATTTTTTTTGTACAAGTAGTTTCCATTCCTGCTGCTTTATAAGACATCTTTTTAAAACATTTGCTAGAACACATATTATGTTAAATGCATATTAGCAACAGAGACTTGTATTTTGGTTAGGTAACTATGCTGTTCTTGTCAATGCCCTTTGCCATTGATTGTGACCAACACCAGAAAATCATTCTTTTCTGCAGCTGTCTTTTTAGCCAACATAAAATAATGACAGGATGTTTCTAGACTGACTGTCTTCTCCATAAGTCCCTCAGGACAGGATGACAGATCCGTTGCTGCTCATCACAGGAGCACTATCTCTTTACCTAAGCAAGACCAACAGGCTCCTTAAGAACAACAGTTAAATGTCTTCTCAGAACAGATTTTGTCAATGGACATTTTCAAGTTGTTACTGGGATCTTAGTCTTTCATCAAAGGATATTGATAAAAAAGTAGGTAAATCCAGAATTTGCAAAATTGCTAAGATATGTTTTTGTTCTCTTTCCTCTTAGCCCAGGAAGGACACAGACACGACAATATTCTTTTTGGTTTAGAGGTGTTTAGCAACAGACCTTTATCAGATAGCTCCTTCATTCTGATCAGAAATTTTTATTCCAATATTTGAGATTTTCCTGAGAATGCACACACAGCTCATACATTTTCTGGTCCTAAAGAGATGAAGCTTGGTGAGTGGCTTAGCAAATGCTCAACTGCTTGTTTAAGATCTCTCCTGTGGGCAAGGTTACTGTACTACACTGCAGGTAGACTAGTACCCACAAACAGTTTGGAAACTCCATCCAGCAGAGCTGGTGCTTGCTTGCCAATATTAGTTGAAAGACCTTAGCAAAAATAGTTCAATAGCAGCATTGCCAGAAGATCGATTTTAAAAAGGCAAATAAAATGATTAATTTTTACTCTTAAAGTGAAATTCCTTACATTCTTTCACACATAAACATTGTTGGGCTTTCCCAGTCAACACCCTAATATTAGAAATACTCAAAGAAGGTAAATCAAATAGTTTTGTATTTCTTTATATAGATAACTTCGAAATATTTTATGCAAATAATATTAATTTTACCAAGTAACTACTTTCCTTCTGATGCACAGAAATATCAAAACACTATGAATGGTGAAAGGAAAAAGTTTCCAAGCCTTGAGAGCTTAAAAACATTGACCTTTTTGATGACAGGTCCTTTGGTCATTGTATTGTATTTTGGCCTCTCTTACACCCATGTAGTTCTCCTGAAGAGCATTCGAAAGATGCTGCTAAAAATAATATTCTCCTCCTATCAACAAACTGCTATAAATAAGTTGCTTTCTGAGCTGCACCATTAGCTTATTCTTTCCCATTACACTAACTTCAGATTTTTTCCTAATTGCCTTGCAGACCCTCCACAATCTCTCTCCCCCCCCAAAGATCTGCATCCCTTCCATCCTGAACCTACTGTAGCTACCAATGATACCTGTTTCAGTATTTTCCAGTCTTTCTTCTTTTTCATATTTTCTGTCTCTCTTTATACAGAACATAACTCTGCCTACAGCCCATAAAAGAAGTGCCCTTCCTCTCAACTTTCAAATCATTCCTTAAGACCTTTCCCCCTCTGCAGCAATATTCACAATAACCCATAAAAGTGACAAATGGCAAAGGAGAACTCTAACTATGAACAGTTAAAATAGCTGAACAGCACCTGCAAGCGAACAACCACCAAATGCAAGTAACCAGTGACATCACATTATCATTTTACCCTTCATCATCCCTTCCCTTCCAACCTTTGTAGCTCTTGTTTATTATGTCATGCCACTGGTCAGAACATAAATCTCATGAGGAAAACACTATAATTTTTTTTTACACCTTTCATAAATCACATACTACATTTTGCATAAATTTATATACGTAAAAATTAAATAGCCTGTTGTTGGTCAGACCTTGTTCCCCTTTCTCATTACCTTTAAACACTGGTCATCAAAACAATAATTGTATGGGTGTACATACACGTATATAGATTTTAATTTAGCATGTCATCCTGAGGGTGATCTGCCTTTTTGAGCAGCTATTACTGATCACAAAACTGTCTGCTTTCCTTTTTCTTTTTGGTACAGCACACTTATGCCTCTAAAGAAGTGAGCTTATTGAGCACAAGGCACACATGGATTTGACATCCAGCATGACCCTAGAAAAATATTTTAAAAAATAAAAGTTTATTTTAAAATAGAAAGACAACTAATGACATCTGTAACATAAGTCTGTGATTTCCCCCACAAAGTAACGTGTAATCTCAAACTCTGTCATTTGGTGGAAAGACACCGAGAAGAGGCAAGTGGCAGCTGAAAAGAAACTCATGCCATGCTAAAATGAATATTCTCTTCTATTGTTCTTCTATCAAGTTTTAACACCTCTATTTTCATTCCACAGCAGAAATTCTACATACTTTGATGATTTTCCCCATTGTACAAAAGTACAAAATACACACTTGCAGCCTCTTCAGATGAGGGAACCCACGTCTGGAATAGGTTTACACCATGCACGCGCACTTTCACTACCAGGAGGCTAGATATTTTTTAAGTGAGTGTGCCCACAGCATCTTTCAAGTTGCCAGCAACAGCTTAACTTTTCATAGCAGATGACCAAGGACTCCCTCAGTATCCAAACGGTAGTTATGGTCAATTTAAGCAATGGGATAAGAATACATGCATGATGGTTAAACGGTATTTTACTCCTTGTGCTGCCACAACTTCATTACTTGCACTGTCTGTTGCAATCCATAGCCTTGGTATCTAAACGACAGCCACACCCTTCTGAGAAATCAGTCTGTAAGTGTACGCTTCACTGGGAGAAAATAAAGCAATGAAAGTAAAGCCGTACCTCCTTGCAACAGAAAGACTCAGGCTACGGGACTCGCTGATGGTCACCTTTTCCTTTAACACAGCTATTATAAAGTAGATATAAAGCCAGCCTCAAGTTACTTTTTTTCTGTTGTTTTGTTTAGGTCATTTGTCTGAGCGAGGAATGAACTTCATGCAACTGGAAAAAGTACTCTCATTTAAAAAAAGACTCTAAAATTAAGATTAAAATATTATTTGTATTTTGGAAAATAAGATTATGAATGTGGTCCTAAGCCAGCTCCAAGAGGAGAAAAACTCCTTTCATAACAATTATACTGTACTTTAATCAGTCTTTTATTTACTTGTACTAGGATCTTCTCATATGCTATTGTTTAGAATATAACAATTCACACTGAAGAACTCCAATGCCGGTAAGTAGCATAATGAGTAAGAATATGGAGATTTATCTTTGTTTTAACTCGGATAAACAGCATATTCAGAGTTTAAAGATTGTAATCTTTCAGACCTATACTTAATTGTAATCTGCTATTAGTTTCTTTGATCAGAAAAGGCTTTGAAAAGAACAGCAACCCATGCAGCAACTAACTTCAGTCAAATGTCACGTCTAATTAACTGTTTATAATAGGAGGTGATTAAAGTAAACACTTTTCTATTAAGACAAATATAAGAAAACTGTAATAACTCCAGAACTGGCAGAACAACTCCATTTTCTAAAGCCACTGTCTTTGGATGTCTAAAACCATCTGCATGGTCAGAATATTGGTTCTTCACTTCTTATTTGTTTTGTTATGTCTTTCACCTCCTCAGCGGTACTAACACTCCAACATAAAGAACTGAAAACAAATATTCCTGTATAACAACTATTTCTCCTTTTCTTTAAACGGTGATTGAAGTGGTGGAACAACAAGCTCTATATTTACGGAATGGTAAACTTTTAAGGTGTAGATCTAGGTGGTTGAAGGAATAAAATATCAATTGTTCAGCCATCTGAAAAAGTTGATGGGTACTTTTTTCCAGCAAACGTGTGAGCCAGACAGCGTATTAACTAAAATTAAAATTTTGCATGAGTCTTTACAAGTTCAAGACTTCTGAAGCCATGGATTCCCTTTATCTAAATGCTAGCTGTTTCCCACAGCAGTAATTTTCTGTCTTAACTTCAGATGTTAAATGATTGCTCTTACCTAATAATATGCAATATATGCAAATCCCCAAATGCCACAGCACATCAAGCTCTTTTTCTCTTACTACTCTTCAGACTAGTCCGCTCCTCCTGCACTCCCTTTCAGGACAGATGCAGACAGGCTTCAGTCTGCAATTTGATACTCTCTAGTGCAGATGCTTAATTACACATTCATTTTGAAGCTTTTTGCTCTTCTGCTTAATATATATTTACAAACAGTCAAGTTTTACTTACTGTTACATTATTAGAATTATTTTCAACAACCATGGTGATAGGGTTTATCTGTTTAAATGCTTGAAAAGTATAAAGCTACTTTAAAATGTATTCTGGAACTCTTCATTCTCAATATAAAAGTTTGTACAGTGTCTATCACACTGCAGTGATTCTTGCACCTTCGTGTGTGACTTGCAGCTAAGTAACCTGTATGCTTAGCTCTCTAATAGTAATAATTCCAAAGTGACCAGTCTTTGCATGACGGACCATTAAGCTTTTGTGCATTTTTTTAGCTGCTTAGTGCACAAGACATTCTAGATATCCTTCACAGTCAGTAAAAAAGGATAACTTCATCTCTACAATAACTAAAGAAAGATATAAATTCACACTAATTGACATGAAGGAAGATACTGAATCCCAATGAGATCAGAGAAAAAAACAGACAACCCTGTGCCTTCTTCGTACACATGCTGAGCAATACAGAAATAGTTATGTTTTCATGAAGGGAAGAAAACTAAAAAATATTGTTTCAATCCAAAAACAAGTTTAAAAAATGTTTATTAATTTCTAAAAGTCTGTTTCTCTAGTGTTTACATAGGAAAAGAACTCAGGGAAATGCTCTGATGTAAAGGCTACCAAAACTACTTAGCATACAATTCATAGCTCAAATCAATCAAATAAAACCAATACAATAAATAGTCCCCCTGCTCCATCAACAGAAAAAAAGAAAAAAAAAACACCTTCTTATACCACTTTCATACCTAAAAACCATCTGATGACATTCAATCTGATACCAATCCAGAAACTTAAAATAAATAGAAATCAAGTGAACTGTATCTGGTTCTCAGACAAAATAATCCTGTTCTCAGACAATACTGACGAACTGCAATAGAGGAACTCAACCATGAAAGTCAGGAAAATGGAACTGAAAGCAAAGCTGAGCAAAAGCAAGATCATATTCAGTTGACCAGTGTGGATAGGAAAATGAAAGAGCAAGTAACTCAACAGTTCTACGTGCAAACCTATTTATGATCTTTAAGATCACAGGGGAAAAAACATCACCAGCAGCACAAGCAACTCAAACAATACAGGTTTGTAATAGTATGACAGGCATAATTTGATGATAGATTTAATCAAAGGAAAACTGTTGTAAGGTAGCCAAGTACTTCCTTCTAAAGAGAAGCCTCTCAAATACGAAACAAAGACAGAGCCTAGGAAAAGTACAAAATATTAGATGGAAATTAAAGAAAAAAGAAAATCCACCACTTTTTTTCCCTTTCAAAAGGATCAAGTCCAAATTTTCCAGAGAACTGAACTCAAAATGGGAAGTAGGTGTAGAAGCCTACTATGGAATGACCAAGATAGTTGGAAGACAACCGAAACTAAGTGAGTGGGACTTATGGCATACTCAGAAAGCAGAAAGCACCTAATGCAAGACAAAATCTGACAATACAAAATTTTAGGTCAACGAAATTTTAGATCAACAAGTACCAACAATATATTTGTCTTCATTTAACATTGAGACTGAAGTGAAAAAGGTCTCAGAGCATGGCTACCCAAACTCACTACCCAGCTGTGCTCTTACAAAGGTCAAAGATGAGCCAGAAGGACAAGTTTTTTCTTGGGAGGAAAGGAGAAGTGGGAACAGTTCTGTCCTCTCCATGAAATAATAAAAAAACCCCACAGCTTTTTCCAGGAAAACAACTTGCATATGTTTCCAAATCCATGTCCATCCTGAGGGAAATTCCAGAGGTGAAAACTCATAGCTAGCTGGAAAGGTTTGACCAAAGCTTTTCCAGTACTATAACATAAATCCCATCCACATGAAAGTCAAAGGGTTCCAAAACAATCATTCACACAAATTTCATTCAGGTATTAGTTATTTTTTTTTGTTTCCTCTGGCATGATTGTATTAAATTTCTGTGCTTACTAAGTCTAATTTTGATTTGCTTCCTGTATCTCAGGTGTAAGATTTACAACCTGAATTGTTTGTGGCATAAGGCTTAATTTAATTCCAACAGGAAAAAAAATTTGCATTTTGCCTCCATGTTTCCTCTCATTGGGCTAATGAGACTAATTCTGGTTTACGTATTAAGTGCAGAACAAGGTGATTTAGCTCTGGACCTTTACATTATCTGTTAATTTTGAAAACCATAATATTTTCTTGCTTTAAGAGTCTATGCTATTAACTCACCTTACAGTTCTAGGGACACTCACCTTATACCTAGAATTTACACAAGTGGGTGTGTTGATACACGTGCTTTTCCTAATGAAATAATACTCTGCCTTAACAGATGAGTTTCCTGTGTACTCAGATACTATTTTAATTGAAATGTTGTAATAAAAAAGGGAATAACTGCTCCTGCTTTTCCTCAGATCCAAATTAGATAAATTAATAAATGCATAGAAGCGGCTCAGTAACTGCAGAGATTGTGACAGGTAATAGATTACTTGCGAGGATGGGGAATTTTCTTCACAGCTGTATTTTCTGATAAGGCAGCAAACTAGAGAATATGGTAAACTGGTACCTTTGCAGTACATTGTCATCATCATGTCTGCTTTAAGAACGTTATCATGTCAATAACTAAGCCTTTGAAAAAAGTGCCATCCACTACCAGATGCTAGCATCATTTTTATTTATTCCACAACAGATATCTCAGAATAAAAAATTGATCAGAGTTATTCCATTTTCTTCATTAGAATCATTTACAAACTGAATACAGGTAGTGATTATTGCAGCAAAGAGCAGCCCACTCCTATTTTATACTGCTAGTGCTTGGCTAGCTAAATCAACAGTGCACGATAGAGAAAAAGAACAAAGCACTGCCTCCTTGATACTCACGACAGAAATAATCAATCAGCATTCAAATTTAGCAACACGGGGGTGTAAGAACCAGCCAATACGTGCCATTTTTCTTCCAATATAAACAATATTTTTACAAGACGGTAGTTACCAATATACAGCATACAGAGCACAGACTTTACGAAAAACTGAGGTAATCCCAGGTGACGACATGAAGCTGTTGACAGATTCCCTAGGCGCTATCACTGAACATACTATTTTCACCCTATCTTCTCCTTTGATCCAACAGTTCCCTCTGGCATTAGCGAGAAAATCCTAACAGACAAGCTTCAGATAAAACACACCTAGTTAAGCTGTCCTAATACCCCTAATTCCTGTTTTCTTCCACTGCAACTGTGGAGGTTTCTCTGGATTTTCCTGCTCTCAGGATTAGATGCTCAATTCAATGCACTCTTTGCCCATCTCTGAATTGACCCTGTCATGCTAGAAATCACTGTGACTTTGCAATTTGAGATGCACTTCCATGGCAATCTTGAGAATCAGAATGATTATATATGCTGCATATGATTGAACAGTGCAGAGCCCTGTGCAATGTGCTAGGATTAATTAAATTTCAAAGCAAAAAAATATATTTCACTAAAGCTTTAAATTGCCCACGCAGTCATCTACATTAATCATCTCATTTCATATCAAAACTATTCATTTTGGCTACATGTTTTATTGCCTGAATATTAATTTCTTATTTGCCTAGTCCTGCTTCTGACTGAAAACAGAGCAGAGTCCATGAATATCACTTTTAATTAGTGCTGAGTTAAAACAAAAAGCCCAAAGTATATACATCTACATGAATAACAGATGCATCCAACTCAGCAAATTAAAGCACATGATACTAAGAACTAATTAATAAAACTATATTCCTGATGAAGGTGTCTGTACAGTATTAAAGCTAAGGATTATTTCTTCGGTGTTTAATCAGCCATTAACTTTCCTTACTGTAACTATATTCCAGTAGTGTGTAAACTTCTTTCTTTGTAAATGGGAGAAATAACTTTTTACATTTTGCTTTGTCCATTTAGTGACTATTACTACCTTTGTTTCAATGAAGTGAAAAGGTGGGAGAAGAGAAATTATACTAAAAAACCCCAACAAATGACAACCAAAACCAAACAAAAAAAAATTACAAAACCAATCCCGAAGACCTTCCACTCATTTCAGAAAAAGACGCTAAATTAGGCCTAACCTCATCAGGAACAGGCTACCAAAATTAATACGGGTCTGAAACTCGCAGATCTCCAAAAGTGCCTGACAAGAGTCCTGGTCTACCTCACCCAGCACACAACAGCATATGAGTGAAAAAGGAAACTTCCATTGCTAATGATCCTACATCTTCTTTCTGCTTTCCCATTTAGAGTCAATGAAATAGATTAACTAATCCAGTGTCAGAATGAAGAATAACAGATCAGAATAATCCTCTGTATGGTGCCAATACACCTGCAGGTGCTGGTGATGCTAAACAGGCTTTTTAATTACATATTTACAATAGTGCCAGGAGGCACTGTTATAATGTCTAAATGGAAAATTGTTTAGATGACTGTATCTAGCAGTTCATGATCTCCATTTAACAAGACTTGCTAGTGGCAACTTCAGAACCAACCTTGAAAATCGCTCTGAATTCTAGTGGATTAGGAAAATACTTGTGGTCTGTGAAAATGAGCAGGTCTGACAAAGGCCACACAAAAGCAATACACAGCACAATAGTCACGCATCGCATACTCCCTCAACTTCACATGAGGCTCTCCACTGCTAACCAGTATAAAGCAAATAATTTCAGTCCAGCTAACACGTCATGAAGAAATTTGCAAACAGGCCACCTTTGCCTGTCCTTGAGAACACAGACCTTTTTTAACGCTATGGATGTAAAGCCGGTGTCACTTTACACCATTTTCTTAATTTTGCTACTTTACATTACTCTTCCAACTTTCTACAATCCCCCCCAAAAGTCAGACAAAAACATCTTTCTGCTCAATTAAAAGGTTTCTGTGAGTCTTTGAAGACACTTGGTCGATCACATGTTTATGCTGAGAAAAGCTTGCTTGTTAAGAAAAGCTAGAACAACTTGACGTATGTAATGTCTCATCAAAAACTCTTGGTTTTGTTTCTACTAGCTGGAGCAAAGTCTGGTCGATGTTGGGTAAAAGGATCATTGGTTTAAGAGAGCCAGGGAACAACATTAGTTAGCGGTAGGGAAGTGCCCACATAGAAGTCTGAGTAGTAAGTAGAGTTGGTCTGGGTGTAAAATCTGAGATTCTTCAATGAAAAAAAAAATATGGACAGAACTTTCTGAAGTTACCCACAGTTCCAGTCCCATAATAAATATGTGATTAATTCCTCCTGGACTCCTGTAGCCTGTTAGTTTGTTGTAGTACGTGAAACTGCAAAACCTTACATTTATATCATTCCCTCCTATCATGCCTTCCCATTCTGTATAGGGCTGGCAAAGTGTTGAAAAATAGGTAAAATGAGAAAATAAACTTTATTAGAAATGTCATTCAGTAACAGTGTCGTGGACAAACTATTAACTATCACTATAGCTGTTGTTAAACAAATTTTTGCATGAATAGTTTCAAAAATTTACATATGTCATATTCCTGTATCTACTCCAGTAGTAACTCGGTATTATTCCTTCATTTAAGTATTTATACTTGTATAGTATAGTGAGTTTGATTACGCATCAGCTATGAAAGTGCTGATATTCCATACATTTTAAACAATACTGAGCTGGTACTTCAAGCATGGGAACTAGGTGTGTACAGTGAGAACAGATGTACCCATTGCAAAGAAACAATTACACCTGCAGTAAAATGCAGTCAGAGTAGATTAAAGAATTAATTGTTCCATACTCTTCAGCACTGACATTCCCTTAAAGAAGCCAAAGATCTGAAATAAATAGCTATTTCAAACAATGTCTATCACAATATACAATTTGCTTCCAGTTCTCCAGAATACTGATAGTATAAGATAAAAAGACAAGTCAAACTTTGAAAGGTTCTAAAATCCTTGATTGATTAAATCCATGGATAAAATACATAGGAAGAAATTTACTCAGCTGTGACAAAGAGCCATTAAATTATGTTCGTTCCATGTCTTAATGTAGTTCATTAACACTTTCTCTGTGAAAATATTTCTTATTCTTGCCAAGGAGCTCATATGTCCTCTTTTTCATTTCATAGCTCAACATTCGATGCAAGATGCAAAATGCATAGCTACAAATACAGAAATAATGAAGATCAAAATTTCTATAAATGAAAGATTGCAGATCATAACTACATTGCAGAATTAACCAAACTGAGACTTTGGAGAGTGCACCATCATATTTAAAATGTTCAGTTTGGTTAAAAAAGTTCATTTGACACATTGATTTAAGAAGTGATGCATCATCAGCCAGAGATCCCATAGCAGTTGAGAGGGAGGAAAAAGTGGAGGCGACAGCCAAATTAAATGTGTGAAATCACTGTGGCCCTCAGGCTTTTCCTTTGGGAGGCATTTCCTTCTTTTGGCCACTTTTGTAAGATTATAAATTTGTGTGACACGAATGGTAAAATCAGCGATCTGTGATGGGATAGGCAGAGCCAGAAAATAGCCTGCAGTGCATAAAAAAGCAGCCCAGTGATTTTTAACTATTTTAGACACAATCAATCTCCGAGACAGAGATTTGAAGATAACTACAAAAGCATAATTATTTAGCTTTATTTTTGTGTGGAAATAAGTGGTACAGGCATATTTGCACATGGTGGTGATGCATGTTTGTAAGTGGTTAAATGTACAAGTGTCTTACTGGCTACTCATACAACCTTCACAAGTACATACGTTATCCTAATTGCAGGCTCTATGTTTCATCATTTAAGTAAAAGCAAGTTTTCCAATATTCGCTGTACTCATTGAATTCAGCTGAAGCAAGCATAGCGTAAACCTTGAAGAAATGCTATATTCTGGCAACAAATGTCTTGCTCAAAAAGTGATCTGCTACTTGTCATGGTTTAACCCCAGTCGGCAACTAGAACCACGCAGTCTCTGTCTCAGTCGTCCCACCTTTTCCCCTCCAAGAAGGGTGGGAAGAAGAGGGAAAAAAAGGAGAGGAAAGGGATAAAAAACCCCTGTGGGTTGAGATAAAGACAGTTTAATAGAAACAATAACAGAACAGGAAAAATAACAATAACCACAATAATAATGACGCAGGTCACTCTCAACACCCGGTGAATTGGTCTNATCTGCTACTTGTCATGGTTTAACCCCAGTGGGTAACTAGAACCACGCAGTCTCTGTCTCAGTCGTCCCACCTTTTCCCCTCCAAGAAGGGTCCTGAGCAGTGATCGTGGATTCCTGCTCCTCGGCTAACCCCATTTATATACTGAGCATGGCTTATATCGTACAGAATATTTCATTGGCCATTCCATCCTTCTGTCTGTGCTTCTACAGGAAGCTGAAAAAAGCCCTTGAATAGCGTAGACATCACTTAACAACAACTAAACCCAATAGGTATTATTGACATTCCTTTCCCAGCAATCACTAGAAAGAAAATTAACTCTTTCCCAGCTGAAACCAGGACACTACTTTACTAGTTGTATGGACACTGATTGATCTCTGACATTATTCCAAGGCATGTTAAGTGTAGCTAAGTCTATTTAACTACAAAGTAATAAGTAAGTATTGCATTGCTTATAGAGCTCTCAGAAGATGAGTCAGTTAGAACAGCGTTTGGCTGTGCTGAAAACGCATACAAACACCACGGCTCTCAGCTATGAACTGCAATGCAGTCATTTCATGTTGTCTTGTATTGAGTGTGTTACTCGGGTTAAAACTGCGTGACTGAAACTGGGTATTGAGTCAGGGAAATACTACATTTAACCCCAGGCTAAATGGTGAACCTCTTAAAAGCAAAGAGTGAACATGTAAGTTAATGGTGTCCGATAGCTTGTATTCCTCAGTAAAGCTGCATGCAGGAACACCCTGAAAGAGGAAAAACATTTGTTATGGTTGAACTGTTCTCCCTGTTAGTACCAGCTTCAATAAGGTGGTTTGGGAACATCGTCATAAGAAAAGAAGGGCGATTGTGACCCACCTTAAATACTGGGTTATAATGGGAGCCTACAAAAGCACAGAGGACTTAACAGACTGCCTTTCATTAATGGCTCAAATCTGTGCTCCCAGTTCCTGTCTTGTGACAAGCCCATGGTACTCTGTGTGATACGGGTCTAGTCTGGTTCGTTACAGACAAAAGCTACATTGCATACTCTCTCCACTGTCCCTTTTTTCCCTCTCAGAAAAGAAAAATAAACATAACCACCATCTTCACTGGTCCACATAATGTAGCCGCTTAGAAAGGATAAGGATCTGTCCCTTAATTTTTCCCCCTCGAATAATTGTGTTTTGAAGGCAAGCAGAAAAAGCACTGCAGTAGGAGTACTTTAATAATGTCATTGCAAGGGAACTGAACTGTACCAAAGGTGAGGAGCATGCATGATGGCATTTGTATTTCTGGCATCTCCTCCTGCAGAAATAAGACATTAATCCTACAGACCAGTTTTCACCTTGCTCTGGAATATTTAGCACACATTTCAATGACTGCAGCTCTATTTCTAAATCTTCCTATTGCTGCTAAAGATTTATTACTACTATTAACTGGAAGTGCAATGGACTCTCACTGTTATTTCAATGAGATTCCTCACACTCAAAGGTCTGCTGTGGTTACAGTAAGTATTCTTAACCTAGATGCATTTCTTTTGAATACAGTAATTCTCAGACCCATATATGAGTACCTAACATTTTGACATCTGTGCTGTCTTCAGTAAAATTTATACCATGACCAACAGTCCACATTAAAAAAAATAGTTCTGAATCTCTTACTCTATCCCTGAAGTCTAAAATAATTTTAAAAAGAGAACTTCAACACGCTTTCCATAATAAAAATATAGATCTTCCCCTGGAAGTTTCAGCTCTATAGGAACACATTTACTAGCTGCACATAACAGTAAAATATAGAATAGCAGAGCCTGGTTTTCCTTTATTTTACATCACTTGTGGTCTATTATGTCATCACAAATCTGGTACCCTGCTAAGAACTGGAATATAGCGAGAAGACACTCACTTTCTCCTGCCACATTCTAAGCAGGAACACGCAATAATCTCACCTGTATGTAATGACCTGTAGTAATATTTAACAACAAAAGAGAACAGTGCTATACACAGATGCCTACTTACAGCAGCAGAAGAAATTTCACTCACTGCTGTTTAAGGACAGTTTTGTGACAATCTATTAAAATTCAGACCTTTTAATAAGTGTCAAATATATGGTTAACTGTTCTTGTCTTCTGAATGATAGTATACGGAGGAACCATGCTGTCAAAACTAAGTATCACTGGAATTGAGTAGATAAGTGAAAACCACAACACCTGAACTAGATTTTGGTTTGAAATAAATTCTTAAATGTCTGAATTTTAAGAAGAAATGCAAAACAGAAAATGAGTTATTCAGTATTATACTTTCCCAGTCTTCAGTCCTTGAATTCTGGGCTTCGCCCTGAAGATAGAATGTCAGTTAAGCCTCAAGTGTAACATAACATAGCATAAATGAGGCTGGTTAAAAACAGTTTTAATGAGTTCACAAACAGGAGTTATCTTAATTGATCATTAAGATCAATACATTTAGTTTTCATGGCCTTTTTTCAGGCTTTAGAAGTACATTTATTTACAACTCGCAAAAAGAAAAAGCTTGTGATAAAATGTTTACTTAACCACCAATTAGCAAAGAAAAAATCTTTAGCTTTCATATTAAATCATAGTCCTCAAAAAAGATTAGCGGTCCCAAGAAAGCCCCTCCTCCCCTCCCTCTGTGGCCGACACAGAGAATTTATAGCTACTTAATAGGTGGGAAAACAAAGGAATATCACAAGCACCGAACATCAAAGAAAACTCAACATAAAATTTTGCTTAAGATCATTTTAGTTTGAACATCCACAACAAAAGAAATCTCTCTAAAAGGAAAGTTTATCACATCAGCAACGAGTTACATGAAGGAAACCTATCCAAACATGCAAAAGGGAAACCACAGTCTGAGAATGACAATTTGATTCCATATTTGCCCATATATTTATGTCTTGTCTCTAAGGATGTGTGCAAGGTGTCTAGTGATGTAGTGAGGTGCCTAAACACGTTGGAGAATCCTACTAGGCATGTAGATTCCTGAATATGTACAAAATGGTCCTGTCAGACTCAGGTCCTGCAGTCCTTTATTGACCGACATTTTGTTGCATGCTCTCAGATTTCTGCCAGATCCAAAGACAATTTAGACAGGCTGAGGAGGAGAACAAATAACTCAAGTTATATGATCTTGCCCAAACAAACTTAGACCCTAGTCTGTTTAAACCAGCAAGCCTGTGTACAATCCACGAGTTCAGAACACTCTTTCCTTTAAAAGCTTAGTCAAGTGTAACAACTACAGCATCTCTTTTAGTCATAGGAATCTGGAAGTGTTGTACATTTACAGACAGTTATTTTTTAATTTATGAAATCATAAAAGCTTGGGTTGGGAGGGACCTTTGGAGACCTCTAGTCTGAACTGCTGCTAAAAGCAGGGTTACCTTCAGAGCTAGATCACGTTGCTCCAGCCCTTCTTCAGTTAACTCCACAGCTTCTCTGTGCAATGTCTCCGAGTGGTTGAGCACCTTACTGTTAACTTTCTTCATTATACTAAAAGTCCCCTGTTTGCAAATTATGACCTCCTGTGCTCTGGTGAGAAAAATTTGACTCCACCTTCTCTACAGCCCTCCTCAATTACATCACGTAATACTACACACAGATCCCTTATCAAACCTCTTTTCTCCAAGCTAAGCAATATATTCCAGCCCCTCTAACCACCTTACTGGTCCTTTACTGGATTTGCCCTAATTTGTTGATCTCTTCTTTCAGGTGGCTCCACAACAGGACAGAGAATCCCACGTGTGACCTCACTGAGTTGAGAAAGGAAAATAATCACTTCCTTCTCCTTACTGGCCACTCTTGCCAATGCAGCCCAGAATGCAGTTAGCCTTTATTGCTTCAAGACGTTGCTGACCCATCTTCAACTTGTTTCCTTCTAGGAGCCTTACATCCTCTTCTGCAGAGCTGTTTGCTACCTAGCAGATCAGCGCCTAGCCTGTACCAGGGATTTGGGTCTTTCTGTCCCATGTGGACATGTAATTGTCATTGATAAGTTTCATGGAAGGTATTTGTTGAATATAAAGTTGTTGCAAAAGATCAGTCCAGTAGTTTTTTAAACTGGGGGCAGGGGGGGGACATTCGGTAATCATCTGGTATTCTTAGCAGAGTTTATAAGCACTTTGCGTCAATTACTGAGCCTCTGGGGAGCAGTTTCTCCCATGTAAGCGGAAGGACTGTCTGAATTAGAATTATGACAGGTTATGTTTAGTAGGTTTTAAGACAGAGTAGACATAGGAAGCATTTGCACTCAACCAGCTAATACGCAAATTGTCAATCAATGCAGAAGTGGTAGGCACATGCCTGTTGTCCCAGACTGAAAACTACTTTAGCCCCAAAGACCTAGTTAACACCTCTGATACTCTTCTCCCAACAATTATTATACAAAATGTGGTTATTAAATTCTGATAATATCACAGAAAACTCCTACATCAAGGCATTATCTGACACTAAATGTAGGATTTCAGAGAATCCTTTGATTTCCAAAGTAAGCTGTTCACAATACCTGCATTATCAGCCCAGTGATTTACCACAATACTTGAGTTTTTTAAATGGAAGAAACTGTGTGTATAGCTCATCAACTAAGCATATCTTTTACATATAAAGATTATTTCTGGTTTTGTTACTGTATTATCTATGAGTCCTTACCAAGGACTTGGATAGAACATAGCTTAACACAATGGTAAGTAATACAGAACAAAAAAAGACTGTTCATGCTCAAGAGATCACTCAGTCTCAAATTCTTACTGACAATGATATATGGATTCAAAACAGACCAGGGAGACTATCAGGAAGCAATGAAGAACCATTGGCCTCTGGAAAGGATGGCAGTCAGAACATATGAGTGGGTAACCAGTTGTCAGGTTTTGCTGGCATGAATGCAAAAAAAAAGGTTTTGAAGAAGATAATCACTCAATCCTGGCACGTTTATATGATTTTTTTTTCTAGTGGTGAAGTGATAAAGTACAAAATAGGGATGGAGGTATCTGTCTGAAAAATGTGCCAACTGGTGCCACGAAGACTGGCATTGTGGGCCAGTCAAGCAGGAGTCAACCTATATCTACCGCTAGCAACAGTGACAGCAGTGCAGCTGTCAAGAGTCTTGCACATGAAGGCGAGCACTTACAGGCCCCATGGGAGAACCAGTGAGAAGATGGTCAGGAGTGGCATGGCATCCTGAATAGATATAGCTGGGAAAGTCTAGCCTTGCCTAGCTTAGGGAAAAGAATGTTTCATTATTTCAGATGCAGAGATGCTGAGAAAATAAAAAGCCAAAATTTAAGTTTTACAGAAAAAAAAAATCTAAACTAAAGAACAATCTGCATGTGAAGACATAGGAACAAAGTTATGTAGAAAAGTACATCCAAATCAGAGCCCAGAGAATTAACCTAAACTCCATCCAGTTCTGAGCTGTGTGTAAAACCAAAGGCATAAGATGCAAGCAGGAAAAGCTAAAACGTCTTTAGGCTTGAGCCTACAACCTGTTTCATGAAGGTAGTCCTGCCTCATCTGTGCCAGAACCCTCAAGGTCAACATGGATCCACATACATGTAGGAGTTGACGAGTACAGCCAGGTAATAGAGCAGGGAAAGGAGGCCCTTCCCTCACACTTAGTGACACATCATTATAATCTTGGAAGAGTCTAAGCAAGTCAACTTCCCTATTTTTGATAAAACAACTGCATGAAGGTGAAAAAACACATTATTTTATTATTTAACTCAAAAGGCATCGAGAAACCAGTTCATGATCCTGATCGGCATTTTCTTCACATGACTTTATGGGCTCTGAAATGCTGCTGGTGATCAATCAACAGTGACCTCAAGCTCATACAAGGGTCAACAGGGAGGGAATTTGGGAAATTGCCCTGGTGCAAGTAAATGAAAAAAAATGCAGCAGGGAGGGTCTATGAAAATTGTCACACGCTTTTAATTAGCTCATGTTCCCTACTAAGCTATCATGGCATGACGTATAAGAAATCATTTTTTATAACTGAGTCAATGAGTGCTTTTTCAATGGCAAATTACAGAATCACAGAATGGTCAGGGTTGGAAGGGACCTCTGGAGATCATCTAGTCCAACCCCCCCACCACAGCAGGGTCACCTATACCAAGTTAACATGTTCTTAGTGTGTTTCTTAACAGACTAGAAAATTGCCTGGAAAATCAATATTGTGTATGTGTACCAATTCCACCTTCTAACTCCTAGCACTGGTCTCATGACTTTAGTATTCTAACAACATTAAAGCCCTCTGGATTATGGAATTATAATAATGAAAAAAAATTATGCCTGTCTGGAAGACCCCGGTTAGGATGTAATTACGATGTGAAATCACAACAGCAAAATAATTGAAATGCATGGCTGTGAGGACATAGTTATGATCATATAATAATACTTTCACGATACATTCACTGCCAGGATTACTGGAATTAAGGTTATGCTGTCTGCAAAGACTGTATATCTACACTGGTTATAAGCAATATGTACATCAGTGTACTGATGAATTGCAGCCTACGATATATTTCTATTAGCAATGGGCAAGTAATATCATTTTTGTGAAATTATTGACAAAACCACCACGTGTTGCAATGCCTTCAATACACACTTGGAAAGAAACTGCTTATCTCTGTTCTTTCCTGCTTCTGTATCTTAATCTTTTAGCATAGAATTATTTGATTGTTAATACCACAACACAGAGGCTAGTGTTATACTATTACAAAACAAAGATACAGGGATATACATTACAACTTCTGTATTTGAGGCATGAGAATACATTGCCTGCACACCTAAGCCTTCCAGAATTGGTTCCTTAATTTTGTCAGCAATCATTTATATACATATACACACACACATATCTATCTATCTATGAGGTATTTAACAGCTTCTTTACTGAATTTAAGTTAAACATTGAAATAGACATTCCAATATATCTCAAGCTTCATAAGAAATCTAGTGACAGGGAAATTCTCAACATTGACACAGGTCAGACAGGTGTCTGTGAATCCTCATGGCCACCTGCTACTGCGGGACAATACTTCCCACTCGCAATTCCAGACACCTCCATAATGCTCCCTGCAACTGTTTAAATGAAATGCTTTTTTTAGAAAATATAATGTATTTTCCCCCAAATTTCAATTCTATATAGCAGGTGTAACAAAGAAAAAGCATTACAGCCATGTTCTCCACAGTTATAACTTGACAATCAGAGAGGCCAGGAGTACTAAAGTGTTCAGAATGTCTTAATTATGAAAAGATCCACTTCCCAGCCTAATATTTAATGTAAGTGAAAGGAACTGCATTTGCAGATCAGTTAGCTATCGAACATGTAAGCATCATGAAGCTCCCTCTTAATGTTGCATAACCTTGTTCTTTTCCTCAACCCCAGAAGAACTAATTGCAGAGAGATTTGGTGACTACCTGTATGTTGTTATCATACTGGAGAACAAAGACAACTTCGATCATTCAATTTGTTGGGAGGGTGCCCACGGTAAAACAAATAGTGTTATCAGTAATTAAAAAACGGGGTTGAGATGCACCACGTTTGTTCCAGCAATAAAGAGAACTTATGAAAATTGATTAGTAGACTTTAAAGGTGTCCTTGTGTCCTCAACTGCCAAGTAATGGGTAACAAAATCACATTAAAAGCAAGTTGGGCTTACACTGCTTTTATAAAATGTATTCTGTGTTATTATCTGCACTAACACAGTAACATTCATCTAGAGATACCTTCTTGGGTTGTTTTGGTTTTTCTTCTTTCTTTCTACTCTTTGAATTACTTATAGAGCTCCAAAATGGCTATAAATAGACATGTTTATACACCTCCTTTCTGTAAGTAGATCTGAAAACTCACAAGTCCAAGCATGACAAATAAAATGTTTGTAAATTTGCGTAAAAAAAGCAGTACCAAGCAGATGCAGCCTCTTTAACCACAAAAACTTAGATAATTTAATTTCTTTTACCAGAAGTTTAATCACTGCACTGTACAAATAGGCAGAGTAGTTCATTTCTAACAAGAAATTATCAAATGGCAAGGAATGCCTCAAAGGACTCAGCCACCTGAGAACTGACCTCTTGTTTGCTCTCATGATCCTCTGACAGAGTTGGAGGCTTAGAGATATAAATGAGGGTGACTACAGTCCACTTTATTGAAACCTATAGAGCCAAACTGCTAGTATTGATATGTCAGGAATCCAACCTGTCATGGGCTTAATGGTCTACTGAGAAAGCTTCTGTGTTATTTAAATAGCACAGATAGCCTTATGGTATTTAAAATTCTGAATCTAATTTTGATGCAGTTGGTATCTTAGGGTCCTTCTAACTGATGGTGAGCAAAGGAATAAAATCAGGAAAATGAGCTAAGTTAGAATGAGAGTGTTGCAACAGAACCATGCGCTGTAAAGAAGCAGGGAACAGTACATCTGCTAGAAGATGAAGGTTCCTAAATGTTTTATAAGAAGACCTCCTTTTCTGTAATAGCTTGGGTGCTTCAGCCCTAGGCTGCTTATCAACTCACATATATTCAATTTTCTGCCATGTCCCAAGCCCCCACGCTCCTACCTCCCCTCTTCCTCAGGGAAGCATTTCTCCACCCTTTCTCCACAGCTCTGCCCCATAAGAGCCTTACTTTATCTGCTGTGCCCGGACATGCCCAGGGGGGGCAAGCACGGACCCGCTCGCAGGGCTGCTGCTCTCACTGAGTCCCCCAAGGCTGGCTCAGGCTGCCTACCTGCTGCACCACAGGAGGGAAGAGGCAACAGGATGATACACAGCCCATCCCCATCAACTGAACAGGCACAAAAAAACGCATCCCAGGCTCATCTTCAGCCATTTGTCCTGCTGACTTCTGCCCACCCCGACTCAAAGTAAACATTATTCTTTTTGTATGGCTAGAGAACTGTCATTGGGATAAGAGGAGTAAAAGACAAAAGGAGGGAAAAGGCTAGACAGCATTTTCCCTGGATTTCCTGCATTTCCCAGATGGCATTACACCTTGCCCTTGGGAAGGCTCCCACGCAGTATGACAAGTGTTGCTGGACAGTTGTATCATCTACTCTTTATTACATTTGTATAAATTCTCTAATTTTTTTTTTTAAATTAGTTCATCTGGATGTCTACTCTTGTATATGAGAACAAAATTCATCTCTCCCCTCTTAAGCATTACCATGCAGTCTTCCACTTTAGTGATTTATTTATACTTACTGACTAAAAAGAAAACAATTATCTAAAAAAAAAATATAATCTTCATTACATCCATATTAGCTGTTAATGCACTTTGTGTATTGCTTATTTGTATACAATACAAGCATATTCTTACAAAAGCATTGGAGTTGACAAATACATATTTAGGCAAACTGTAAGCAACACTTGTAATAGCACAAAGATAGAGCAAAGACTTTACTCACCAAGCCATCCTGATCCAGAATTGGGTATACACATATCTGTTTCAGCACTGGGCAAAACAAATCCAACTACAAAAACTTCAACTCCATCAGCCATTAGGGCCATTCCCAAAACAAAGAAGAGGGCCCACTGGAAACGACCATGGCCACATTCTTGTATTATCAGTTCATACTGCTGTGCTAGCTCTTCTTCATCAGCTTTCCTCTCTGTTTCCAGTTCATGACGATCCTTATATTCATCACGCTGACCTAAGGCCACCATGCCATCCTTGCCCTGCCCCATGTTGGGGATTCCCTGATACTCCCCTTCATAAATTTCATCATCTTCATCATGCCCTTCAGTCGCTTCACTTGAGCCTTCATCATCGTTAGCTTCTACACCATAATTTCCTCCTTGGACATAGTAATCATCGTCATCTTCTTCATCCTGGAACCGGCTGTAGGACCTCTGCGTATAACCATCCTGAGCTTTGTCAACAGCTTTATTCACTTTTTTCACTGCTTGCCTCTTCACCTCTTTGGCAATATCTTTTGCCCCTTTCACTAATGAAGTCCTGTCTTTGTATGTTTCCTCCATCTTGTATCAAAGAAAGATTGCTGTTATACTGCAGAGGGACCTGCTGAATACTGTTTAGAATATCTATTGTGTGTTGGACATCAGTAGAAAAAGTCCAAGTACATGCGAAGCTGTAATACTCAACCTGCAAAATAAGACAGAAAAAAAGTTTGTACGTTGCTCCTTAGTTGCTTCTTCACACTGATACGGTAACATACTAATCCTTCGTTTGACCACTAGACACCACAGTTCAGGGCTTCAAATATACAAACCTGGATTTTCTTCAGAGACAGAAACATCCCAGATTACAAGGAAAATGCTCTGAAGAGAAATCTAATACCTCTCCTGGTTTTCAGAATGAAATTTATTACACCCTAGTCTTTCAATGGATAATGGGGTTTATTCTGAAAGAAAAGAAGCATTTACAAGCATCATACATCATATTGACTCTGTCTGCAGTGTCCTTCCCCATTTGAACTCCCTGCTTTGTAATAAGAGGCTACAAATATTAGCTTTTCTTTTCTCTCAGTAAGTTAACACGAAATATCTGTTCTCAGTCCAACCTCCCACTTACACAAATCTTGTAGGGAGTTAATATTCCTGAGGTCTGTACCAGTCTCTCAAAGCTGACTGAACTTGGCCAATGCAGTCACAGTGCTTTCACCCTGAGTCTTAGGGGTGAATATGCAGTCCCACCCTAAAAAAAGATCAGCGCAGGGAGCTGGGTGCATGGAAGTGGTGTCACTTTCAGACTTTGGAGATTTCCAATACCTAAATCACGGACAGACACATCCCTCTTTCTCCTGTCCACTGTGTCAGTAGAGGCAGCCTCAAGCAACTGTACATCATCAGCTAATTCATCCCTGAGTCTGTTAGCCTGGCATGAGTTTATGCCAATTTAGGTGCGTGAAAGCACCAAGACATTTTGTCCCAGTCCCTCTCCCTGCTCCCCTGCTGTACCTTTCCATCTCTTCCTTTACGCAGCCCCAGGATCACAAAGGCAGACACAATGAGTCAAGAGCAGCTTGCTTATTTCACCAAAGAGTAACCATTCCCTTCTCTTTTGGGCAGTTTTCAGGCATGTCAGCAAGGCAACTTGTTTATCAGACACCTACAAGATCGCTAGGGGTAGCAGAAAGAAATGGCAGCAGCGTGCAAGCAGAGGGAGGAAGGAAATGCAGGATCCTTCTTTGGCAACAGTCCATAGTTAGAACAGCTGAAATCAATTACAAAACTGTACCATTACTCAAGTTAAGGGGAAGTGAACCTGGGCACTGCAACAGGATTGCAGGAGCCTCACCTCTGGGGGAAAGCAGGATAAAATTTATGTAGCAGAGCTTCCACGAAAACACCGCCTGCTTCCAGCTTGGGGAAGAGGTTATTTTTAACTATGACCATTTTAATGATCTATTTTCCAGCATAACCTCAGAAAAAGCTGCAGTAGTACAACTAAGGAGGCAGAGAGATGTAATGCAGGAGTAAGAATAAATGGCTGGAAATTTCTGACGCCAACCCTATTCCCCTTGCTGAAGTAGTGTGGATGGCGCCCCTGAGCTTCATGGGAGAAGACCAGGGTAGTCCTTTCAGAAGTTGTCCTTTACTCATTCAGTTGTAAACACTGTCCCCAGAAGTATATTCCAGACATCAATTTTAAGACTGATACTGTGTTGAGGGATGGGAAGAATTACAGACTGCATTAGATAAACTAAAGACATGATGTACTTCTCATTAAAGAAAACCAACCCTAAAATCACACAGACACGCAGGTAATATGACTTAAGAAGCTAAAAGGTATTTCCCTATCTTTCTTTAAACAACTATAGAAATTCCGCTATAGTAGAAAATGTCTTTATTTTTAGTCGCTTCCTCTAGACTAATTTCATACACTCTGAATGTTTCTCAAAGAAATGAGATGTGATGGCACTACTCAGCTATCCAATGCAAACTGAAACATTTACTGGAAGAGAAATGCAGCCTTAAAAAAGCCAGGATGTAATATTTATGACTGAAAACTGTAGCCTGATTTAGGTACGTGATGATCCCTCTAAGTAGGTCATCCTGGTGAATCTTTTATGCTAAGGCAGTTTCTCTAATTACAGCTTTTTAGTTTCCAAGGCACTCCTTAGAAGTTATCCTTTATGTACTGAATTAGGCGTCTGGTCATTGCTGTTACCTGTGTGTGACCACAGTACCTGCGAGCTGTTATTGAACGTGCAATGCCTAAAAACATTCACTGGGTCTTCTGTAGCCTTCTGCAAATACTTTCAAGAACTTCATGAACTCCTAACAGGTACTATTCTGAGGGTTAATGATTACAAAGTGTTCCTAATTTTGACCGGTTTAGATTATTTTAGAATGTGCATATGCCCTACTTAATCTAAACTCCGAATTCCTCTAATTCTTAGATTACTGTTGGTTTGTTGTTTTTTTTTTCCCCAGAGAGTACAGTTGTCTTTTAAGGATTTTCAGTTGTCAAATTCCATTTTACTGTAGGGTATGTCTATGAAGGAAAGACAGCAGGAGTTTAGGAATACTGAATAAACATAACATCTAAATCTTTTGCTGACACTGGCAAAACCGTGCTTTGCACTCCTATAGTACACCTCCCTCATGAGTTCAACAAACTCTAAAAAAACAAATTTGCAAATGCAACTGAGCTTACACTGTAAGTCAAATTTCTGTCTGGGCAAACAGAAAGATGTACTGAGTACGAAATCAGAAATTTCTCTTTATCTTGCCAAAGTTTCCAAGCAGCACACCTAATTTGAACACCGTTCTTTTAAAAAGCTTTGCTTTCTCAATGAACTGAAATCCCTGCCTTCAGGGTGGTAACTACAAGGAGGAATTATTCACAGCCCATGCATGATAGCTCCCCACCCTTTTAATTATGTTGGACTGATTGACTACAAGTAAGTAACTGGAAAGTCTGAAAGGGTGAGGATTACTGACTACCTGAGTAGCATAAAGCAGCAAAAGCACAGACAAGAGTCTAGCCATATACTCTTGTTTGTACCAACTGTCTTACCCAACAAGACTGCTCACTTTCACTAAACACCATATTCCTATCCAATTCTTTCAATTAAAAAAAAAATAATCCCAGGAAAATGCTGATTTCACCTGAAATAAAAATACTATTTCAAGAAATGTCTACAATTTTTTTTTCCAAAACATTCCAAGATGCATGCACAAAAGAAAAATAAAATTATTTGTTTGCTCTAATGTTTATTCTTTTCCATTCTATTATATTCACAAATTTCAGTATAGTTACCACTTTGTACATATTGTGCTACATCTGAAATAAAGGTTGGACATTACAAACTAAATCAGCGAGGTCCCATGATGATGTAAATCTATGAGATGTCAGAAGACCCACTCCTACAAAGACTTACATCTTTGCTTAACATAATCCATGAGAAGACTCACTGAAGACTAACAACACATGATATTAGCTATATGCATATCTTCAGATAATGAATTTTTCAGCATAGACCTGGAAGTCACACTCAAATGGAGCTACGGCATTTTAGATACACTTGGGGGACCTACTATAACATCTTTCCTGCTTTTCTTTTGAATCTGTAATTCCTTTTCAAAGAAAAAGAAAATACTAAAAAATATTTCTTATTTAAGTTGATGCATTTTAAAATGCACATTTTACCCAACATTTTGATTCTGGTTTGAATTCTGCTTTACTACCATTGTGTTTTTTATTATCAACAACCTTTGCACGGATAAAAGTCTTTCGTTTCTTCTGAGTTTATCTGTTGCTCCAAGTTAGTCTTTATGTGAAGGCATAATCTTTTGTTAGATCATAACTACTTCAATTATACCACTCTGATTTGTCAAATGATTTTATTTCCAGGTGAAATATAAGTGCCTGCACTATGTAAACTCACGAACAGAAGATGCTTTTTTCTTGCATATGCTCTCAATTTTTTAAAAAAAAAAAAAAAAAGGTAAGAAAAACCAGAAAAGTATTAGGCATTGCTGTGTCATGACAAAGAACAATGGTATTCAAATTTTACTAAAGTTCTCCAACAATTTTTACACGGTACACTTCAAATAACACAAAGGATGAAATCCTAGAGGTCACCACAGACCTGAGCCATATGCAGAGGTACCACTCACCCTTGACTTTGCTGGGATAACTGCAAACTTCCTCCCCATCTCTTCAGGCACAAAACTGTTCTAGAAGAGCTGTTCTTTATTGTTCCAGCATAGTACTTGCTTCAGTATGCCCCAATAAAGAACACATACCTCAATAAAAGGTATTTATTTATAGAGGTATTTATTTATTTATAATAACTAAGGGCTGGCACCAAAGCTGGTGAGAACGGGATTCTTCTCTGGTAATTTTAGCAGATTAAAAGCTAAGCTTTTATAACCTAAGCAATTTTTCTTTCTCTCATGTTGAGAATCACACACCCCGGCTGCAACTATTCTATGTCGGGCTGCAGTTGCCAAAGACATGAAAATCACTGCAAGGCTGCGGTGCCACCAGTAGCGACAGCCCCCAACCCTCTCCCAGTCTGGATGGTGTTCTCACCACTTGTCCTATACCAGCACTTTTCACTATGCATCCTCAGTGCAGCCACAAAACACCTACACAAAATGAGCCTGGGAATTCATTAATCTAGTGCACATCAAAGATCCTTAGCTCAGCAGAGGTGGGGGTTCATGGTACACCGCAATCTCTCCCTTCCTGTTTTATTCCTTTCCTCCCTCATTAAACCAGCAAAGATAACTGTTTCTCTCTCTGCACTGCATGATCTACCTGCCCAGCTTCTCTTAAACTATTTAACTAATTTACCTAATTAGAATGAAACCAGAGGAATTGCTTTTAAGTTGTTCTTGCTTGAAATTTGATAATAAAAAGTACATTTTTGCCTGAAAACGTGTTCATTTTTTCTGTGTACATCAGCCATGACCAAAAAATACTATCTTTAACTGTCTCCTAGGACCTTAAATTGTTGCCAAAACCAAATAACTCTACTAATTCTTTTCTTGCAGTGCTTTTGATCACAGGCCTAATTCTTCCTCCCTTACAGCTGATATATAAGCACAGAAAGAGGATCTGCAAAAGCTCTGCTTAAAGCAGTACAAACCCAAAGAGCTAATGGTACAATGAACTCAGACCAAATGCATATGTAAGACCAAAAATGAAAAACTGTCCAGTGAGCATAAGGAAATGTTAACTGAATCATCTTTGATAAAAATTCGATAATACTGTAAAAATAAATTCTCCTTTAACCTTTAACTCTCCTTTAAGAAAAAGTTAGGAGACGGGCCATTCTTCAGTTTATACTTGTGTTGTATTTCTCATCCTTGCATTACCTCTGTGCTCTAAGTATCCCTCAAAGAATATCCTGAAGGGGGGTGCCACAATGCCAATTACTCCGCACAAATCTGTGATGCGCAGGTACAATGAAACAGTAACGGCACAAACCCTAGGCTGACAGATGCCACAGAACAGCACTGAAGCCTAGGGAAAACGCAGGAAGGTTGAAGGCCATCTTGTAGGGCAAGCTGCATTACAAGCTGGAATTAAGCACCTTTCCTTCCTTCCTGGAATAAAAACAGGCAAGCGTTCTTTACATTTCAGGAGGAAATATGGGGTCACAGTCTCTGCTTCCACTGGGAAAAACCTTCTGAGAAGAATCAGCTTCCCGTGCTGCTGGCTTTCTGCAGGGGCACGTCATCCCTGCGCCTGCAGAATTAAGAGTCCCAAGGCTCTTCTTGGTTCTGAGCAAATATGGCCTGCCAACTCCCGCCTTTTCTGCTGCTGGTTTATATTGGCCTCCTCATGGGGAATCATCTGTTGCAGCCAACAAACCTTGGGAAGACAGTAGTGGTTTCTTGGCATAATGTTAAAAGATACTTTAACACCCTGTTTTTTAACCCATGCTGCTTTCCAGGCATTTTGCTATTCACTCAAAGTTCATATTCTTTCTTTTTTTATCTTTGACACCAGTTACTTTTTATTGCTTGTAACAGGAAATGAAAAGTTGGAACACAAAACCTTTTTTTGAATTCCATAATTCTCATTTCCTAAATATTTTACTTTGCTACATTTTCAGCATGGCAACAGCTGAACTTGCTGCTTCAATTTCATTTCTCTGTTTCACAAGCTCAACATCAAACTGATGCTAGTTCTGAGAATCCCAAGCACTCATGTTAACCTGTTCCTCCTTCAGTGAAAGATGTTTGCATTTTCTCTTCTGAGCAAAAAAAGTAACAAACTATAAATAGTGCTTTCTGTGACTGAAAGCCCATTTCCTCATTGGCATTCAGCCAGCAAGCTTGCCAAAATATCTTGTGAATATAAATAAGTAATAAAAACAAGAATGACATACCAAGTTTTTCTGGTGAGGGATTGCCTCAGCTGTGGGAATCTGAGAAGAAACCGAGCATTCATCTATTTGACCTAAATAATGAGGGGGAAAAAGGAATAATTCCAGGTGTACAGTAAAATGAAATTAGTCTGGGTGGAGAACATGAAATACATCAGTGACCCTAGCTAAAAAATAATAATGTGTATATGTGTAGATATATATCTCTCTATTAATATATACATATAATTAATATATATTAATATATTTTGTATACATATGCATATATACAATGAAACGCTTCACTATTAAAAAAATTATTAGTAACAACTAAATTTGGATGCAGAGAATTCACAAGCTCAATGAAAAAAGAAGCACTTGTCCTTAGTGGCTGTATTGGGTTTGCGTGGCAAGGTTTTGGTAGCAGGGGGGTATACAGTGGTGGCTTCTGTGAGAAGCTGCTGGAAGTTTCCCTATGTCCAATAGAGGCAATGCCAGCCAGCTACAAGACAGACCCACTGCTGGCCAAGGTTGAGCCCACCAGCGAAGGTGGTAGCACCTCTGGGGTAACATATCTAAGAAGGGGAAAAAAAACCCTTCTATGGAACAGCAGCCAGAAGGGAGGAGTAAGAATATGTGAGATAAACAACCCTACAGACACCAAGGTCAGTGAAGAAGGATGGGGAGGAGGTGCTCCAGGCACCTGAGCAGAGATTCCCATGCACCCCGTGGTGAAGACTTTGGTGAGGCAGGTTGTTCCCCTGCAGGCCATGGAGGTCCATGGCGGAGCAGATATCCACCTGCAGTCCATGGAGGACCCCACACCGGAGGAGCTGGATGTACCCAAAGGAGGCTGTGACCCCGTGGACAGCCTGTGCTGGAGCAGCTTCCTGGCAGGACCTGTGACTCCATGGAGAGAGGAGCCCATGCTGGAGCAGGTTTGCTGGCAGGACTTGTGACCCTGTGGTGGACCCATACTAGAGCAGTCTGTTCTTGAAGTACTGGACCCTGTGAAAGGACCCACGCTGGAGCAGTTCATGAATAACAGCAGCCCACTGGAAGGACTCATGTTGGAGCNCATGAATAACAGCAGCCCACTGGAAGGACTGGAAGGACAGTTTGTGGAGGACTGTCTCCTGTGGGAGGTACCCTATGCTCCAGCAGGGGAAGAGTGTGAGGAGTCCCCCCTCTTAGGAGGAAGGAGCAGCAGAGACAATGTGAGGGACTGACCACAACCCCCACTCCCCATCCTCCTGTGCTGCTGGGGAGAGGAGGTAGAGCAAATCAGGAGCAAAGTTGAGCCTGGGAAGAAAGGAAGGGTAGGGAGAAGGTGTTTTAAGATTTAGTTTTTATTTCTCACTACCCTACTCTGATTTGATTGGTAATAAATTACATTAATTTCCTCAAGTCGAGCCTGGTTTGCCTGTGACAGTAGTTGGTGAGTGATCTCCCTGTCCTTATCTCTGCCCACGAGATTTTCATTGCATTTTGTCAACCCAGCCCAGCTGAGGAGGGGAGTGATAGAGCAGCTTTGGTGGGCACCTGGTGTCCAGCCAGGGTCAGCCCATCACAGTGGCATAGACTGGTTTGTTTGGGGTTTGTTATCCCATTAGTGCTAGAAAGCAATGAAGGAAATGAACAAACAAAGCATTCTTTGATAAGTATTTTAATATAGAGGTGTATTATTGTTATAGCTCATTAAGTTGGTTACACCAAAACGCAAATTTAAGATGTGGAATGTATTCCCTGAGTTAAATCAATATTTACATACATTAGATTTAGGCCACTGCATTAAGTCTGCAGAAATGGACCTGAGGGTCAAGGTGAATAACAGGCTGAACATGAACCCGCAGAGCACCCTTTCCACCATGACAGATGGGTTGCGTCCTGGGTTGCGTTAGCAGGAGTGCTGCCAGCTGGCTGATGGGAGTTTTTCCCGTCTACCTGTGTAGCCACACCCAGACTACCACTTCCTATTTCACCCCCCCGAACACAACCATGATGTAAAAAAGACAATGACAAACTGGAGAGGGAGAGGATCACCAGACTGGTTAGAGGCTTGCGATGCATGATATACAACGAGAGGGATCTGTGTTTGCTCAGCCTCCAGAGAAGAAGGTTTAAAGAGGAATCTAATCACGATCTTCCATCATCTAATGAGTCCAGAATACTGTGCCACCATTCAGCGAGACTTGGACAGGCTGGAGAATTGGGTGGAGAGGAACACAATGAAATTCAACAAGGGCAGGGTCCTGCACCTGGGGAGGAATAACCCCATGTATCAGTACAGCTTAGGGGCTGACCTCCTGGAGAGCAGCTCTGTGGAAAGGGACCTGGGAGTTCTGGTGGACAACACGATGACCAGGAGCCAGCAATGTGCCATGGTGGCCAAGAAGGCCAATGGCATCCTGGGGTGCATCAAGAAGAGTGTGGTCGGCGGGTCGAGGGAGGTCATCCTTCCCCTCTACTCTGCACTGGTGAGGCCACATCTGGAGTAGTGTCCAGTTCTGGGCTCCGCAGTTCAAGAAGGACAGGGAACTGCTGGACAGAGTACAGTAAAGGGCTGCAAAGATGATTAGGGGATTGGAGCATCTTTCTTATGAGGGAAGACTGAGGGACTTGGGTCTTTTCAGTCTAGAGAAAAGATGACTGAGGGGGGATCTTAGTAATGCTTATAAATACTTAAAGGGAGGGTGCCAGGGGGATGGGAACAATCTTTTTCAGTGGTGCCCAGCGATAGGACAAGAGGTAACAGGCACAAATTTGAACATAGGAAGTTCCATCTAAATATGACGAGGTACTTCTTTACTTTGAGGGTGGCAGAGCACCAGAACAGGCTGTCCAGAGAGGTTGTGGAGTCCCCTTCTCTGGAGATCTTGAAAACCCACCTAGATGCATTCCTGTCCAACCTGCTGTAGGTGAACCTGCTTTGGCAGAGGGGTTGGACTAGACGATCTCTTAAGCTCCCTTCCAACCCCTACCGTTCTGTGATTCTGTGATCGTAAAGACAATGGGCTCTTTTCAGAGGTAAAGAACAAAAAGAAAAGAAGAAACAGCTGCAAGCTGCAGCAAGGGAAATTTCAGACAGTTATAAGGAAGAAATTCTTCATGGTGAGGCTGGATTGGCTGCACAGAGGAGCTCTGGGGTCCCCAGCCTTGGAGGCATTCAAAATTCAACTGGACAAGACTCTAAGTCCAAGTTTGAGACTAGTTGACCCGCAGAGGTCCTTTCCCATCTAAACTATTCTATCATTCTAATACATATTAAAAAAAAATTAAATCAATTGTCTCATATTAAATGAAGAGTTCGTTTCTATAAATGAAAATTAAGTGTCAAGTGCTGAATATGAGAGTGGACAAATATATCTTTCACAGAATAACTGAAAAGGTTCAGAATGCAGTCTGGAAAACTAGAGAGAGACTAAGGGACACCTCAGCTGACTCTGGAGGACAGGTGGTACATATGCACCCAAAGGTCACAAAGCCTAAATGGTTAGCTAAAACTGGTTAAACAACCGTTGCCCATACGAGAAAAGGAAAACAGTCTTCTGTTTTCATACAAATTTGATCTTGGAGAAGCATTTGACAAAGATGTCAGATCTGAACAGTAATTAAATACGAATCAGGTATGTGTGAAGTCCCTGTCACGTGCCATAAAAATGCCAACTTTTTAATGATTTTGCTGTAGTCCAAAAGGTCTGATCTCAAACATAAAAAAATGTCACTTTAGTGAATGTACCTGCTACTTTTCCTCTGTTTTGAAAAGCAAAAACTACATGGCATATAGCCTATGTGTTTTGTGTTGCAAATTGATTAGGATGTATAAGAAATACATAACAAATGTTTTAGACTATAATTGTTAAAAAGCACAAGAATTTGCTTTTAAACAAGTACCTTAGATAAACTACACAGGCAGAGTATTTAATAGTTTTCTCTTTCCTGCTTTGAAATAGTGGCACCTGAAACACAGAAAATTTAGGTCACTTGCCCACCTTGACACAGGCAGGTATTAAAATAGGTCCTAAAATTAATATTTGGTAATTTCAACACATTGGTCTTTGAATTGTAGATAATTTCTTCCATATGTTTTTCCAAAAACTTGCTGCCTCTGAGAGAAAACAACTGAAAACAACCCAAACTCAAAACAGAGAGCTGCTTAACTACAAAAGTAAAAGCTGTACGTGTCAGGTACAGATCATTACACAGAATAAGGCAATAACAGAATTGATAAAAAGTGTACTTGCACGTAAGTAACAATGACTTTCAGAGTCTGTGACATGGAAATTCATCAATATGGGAACTCAGCTATAATCAAGAATGACAGGAAGAACATTCACAGAGTGCTGTGATAAAAACAGTCTAATAATATGCATATAACAGGTACCTTGGCAAAATGTATTTTCAGTGCTTTCAAAATAGATTTATAAATAGCAAAAAAAAAAATCCTGTATATTTAATTAGGAATTAAATTTAAAAGCTTTATGTAGTTTTATTTTATTTTTCATTCTGAAATACTTAAAAGTTGATGATCTGTCTTAAAACATCTTGTCATCTCATATAAGAGGAAGAAGGTTAATGAACAGATTATTGTATTTTAAAAGTAGCCTGCAAGCCTGAATTCTTCTCAAACGTTTTTGTACAAGTACAACCAAGACTGCTAAGTTCCTTCTTGCAAACAAAGTGATTTGATTTTATATCCATTTTGGTTTTTCTCTGTCATTCTTAAAGAACAAGGTACTTTCTAAATGATTTGGCTAAAAAAGCGTACTGTGTATATTCCAGATAATGCACACAAATCTTTTATATTTCATCCTGTTCCTTTAGGGTTTTCCTGGGACTGTTTTCTGCACCTTGCCAGATATAGTGTTTTTACTGGAAGCCTGTGATCACAGTAATGTATCCCTCTGCTTCAGACATACCTCGGCTATTAAAGATTATGGAACATGATATCCAAATAGAGCACTAGTTCTGCTGCATTAAAAAAAGTTATTCTGCACACTCAGAAAGTCTTACCTCTCCCTGGGGGAAAATTTAACAGTTTCAGGTAGAAATTACTTTTTTCACAATTAAAGCTGACTCATTGTCTTCCAGGCCTTAACCAGGAAAGAAAGGAAATCATGAGTACTCTAACCTCACCAAATATAAATGCCGCTCCTAAAAATCCAATTGCATTTTTTAAGGCTGCACTGACTTACAAGTGTACAAATTGTTTACATAATTTTGTTCCATACTGGAAAACAAGGAGTTCTTAAACATTCCCATAAACTCAGGTTTTAGCCATATTCAAACTGCATCATTTGCTGACAACACGTATAATTAGGTCTCTTCAATTTGTTAACCTGAATCACACTATAATTGCAAGTTGCAGAGCGCACAAATGCCTTAGCACATGCAGTTTTTCAGCAAATGCAAGAAAATTTCAGCCCTAAAGTAGATAAATCCAAGTGGCTGTAGGTGCGTGTCTTCCATTAAATCACAAATTTAATATTTCAGCAGCTTATATTTTATATCTCTACCTGGTTCACTAAACTTCATAAGCCTTTATTTTGTAGATTTGATAACATAGGGGAGAAGGGAGCACAGAAAGAGACTAAAATAATGGACCGATGAACAGAATCTGTACTGAAAATGCAGCAGTCCCTAGCTTTGCAGATTCTGCCACTTAGACCTCTGACAAAATGGTATTTATTTGTATCTCAGAGTGCATTATGCATTCTGAGTGCTACCTCAGTGTGGCTTTCTTCCCTTGGGTAGAGTATGTAGAGGTGGATAGCACAACTGGACAAACACAGTGCTCCGTCGTTGAAGGCACAGAATAGGCACCAAAATGAAGATAGAAGAGTTGGTGAACATTTTTTTCAATTTCAGTAAGCTTCCTGCAGCTTATTTTGAAAACAACCTGCTTGCCAACTTGAAAAAAATGTTCTGTTCCCTATGTTTGACTCTGCACAGCAACAAGGTGTGGTGAGCTGAAACATCTCAGAAATAAATTCTGCCATATGAAACCATTTCTATTTTATTTTAAACCAGAACAACACGTGTCAGCCTTTTTTTTCAGTGTGTGCTTTACGGACATAGACAATTCTTCAATTCACTGAGATTCTCAGTCTTCCCACTTATTCTTGTCCTAATTCTTACTTTGGTTCTTAAAATGCTTGACACCCAGCACTGAAGTTGACCATCCTCCTGCAGTTCCCTGCTTTGAAATAGTTTTTCCTTCTTTTCTTGGACAGTTTTAACTTACTGTCAGGGCCCCAGGTGCATCAACAGGCCTTAATCACCCTGACCAGCCTCATCTGGGACCCCTCCCAGGCAGGCGCTCACATCCTTGGCCGTGGACTCAAGCTCCCTTTAAGTTCAGACCTGGGCACCCCAGCTCTGCCTTTAGCTACGCCATAGAGTACCTCTCTCCTGTCCCCTGCTGTTCCTGAATCTTAGACTGGATTTCCCTGACTGATCTTGGATATAATACTGCCTTACCTTGTCTGATGAGCACCAGACTATTGATGGAAAGCTGTTGCTCTCCCCATCTGTCTATACCCTGCCTGGGGACTGTGCTCCATCAGCTAAGGTGCTGCCCTGCCTGCACTCTGGTCCCCCTCAGCTCCTGCCTTCTCTTCCCTCCTGTAGCAGTGTCACGGTTGCTGCTCTCTGGCAGCTCTAACAAGTGCTGAAGCCTGAGCAGAAACAGAGCTCCTGGACCAGAAGGCAGAAGGTGCTTGTGTGAGGGGTCCAGGAGAGGCTCATCAGAGCAAACAAGGTGGGTTGGGGCACTCAGCATCCTCACAGAGACTGAGGGTATGTGCTTGACTTGCAGATGGCCCTTAGGACTGTGAAAGCTTACCAAAAACAGACAGCGAGACTACTGGCAGGAGGCTGAAATTCTCTACACATGGCTTCTTACCTCCACTGGAAAATCTGAAGGTATCCCTGAACTCCAAAAGGTTGAAAACTGCTTTATGCATACAGAACAGTATACTCAAAACTATGAAACCTGTTGTGACCAAAACTATGATGTGGAAGAGCACCAGTGACAGCAAAAGAGACACACCAGAAAATGTGACAATATTTTTCATTAGCAATCACTGGTTATAGTTGTTATCAGAATCGTTAGTAGAAAGCTCACTTTTGGCACATGTAGCAAGTCTAGTCTATAAACAGAAGTTGGCTTAGTTCTTTCTGGCAAGACCCGAGGAACACCCAGTGCATTTCAGCTGCTGAACTGCCAGTTTTGGCATCAAGCCTCTGTTATCTGTCTGTGATCTCATTTTTCTGTTCTGCCACACGAAGCAGCAACACACTCTTCAAGTCTGAAGAGGCTGTTTGCAAGGAACATTAAGAATGAACATTTGGGACTGGATTAGAATTAATTAAAATGCTCACACTGAAGCCAGTGGGATTTGGAATGAACACATACCACCTTTTATGGAATGGTTATCTTCAGCAGTTTACTAGGAGTGCATGTTAAAAACATGTATGAAACAACCCAAAATGCTGCACAACTTTCAGCATTGACAGGGATTATGAATTTATAGAAATCCATCATTTTTTACATCATGAGTGAATATGCAAGGAGAAAAACGTCATTGAAAGAGATCCTTGAAAGGACAGAAGGCTGAAAGAACAGGATCCTTGCAATGCTGCTGCGCTCAGGGGCCATGGGTTTGATTTCCTGTGCTGCCATTCAAATAGCATATCAGAGATATTATCAAAGCAGCATCTATTCTATCATATATAAAGACGGGAGTAGGAGCAATTAGACATTTTCTAGAGCGTGTGGTGTCAAAAGCCTTAAGTTGGTTGAGCTTTAGGTTTGGAACACACTGAGAAAAACTTAATGTCACAGTTCTGAAGGGGGAATGGCATACTATCTCTGCCAGTTGCTGAGACTGAGTGTACGAATTCCTCTCCTTTCTTAATTCATCTTAAAAAGGATTTCATGAAAAGGGACTGGAATAAAAACATGGGAAAAAAAGTCAAAATTATTCTTTCTGGATTGAAAAATTATTAGTAGTTGCTTAATAATGAAAAAATCCCTGCTTCTTATTGTATGGCTTCCTGCTAAAAGAAGTACTTGTTTATCATAGCAACGTGGACTGTAGGATGTAGTCATGTTAATAGTTCTCTTCTAACCCCCAAGGTTCAATACAATTTGATAAATCAAACCATTAAGAGAGAGAATACACAGCAGTCTTATTTAATTTTTCATGTTACCTCCATGTTTTAAAAGATGGGGTACCTGCGATATTTAGAACACAATGTGACAGTCAGGAAAGCAAAAAACATGTCAAGAACACATTACAAAATAAAAAGTATCTGATAACGTACTGAAGTCTAACATCAGACTGGCTCAATCCCTAAAAACCATACATTTCCCAAGAGGTAAGAATTACTTAGGTTTTTCACCAACTTAGTTTTATCTTTGCTATACTTATAGCAACTATGTTCCTGCTCTCTGACACTGCAAAGGTCAATAAGGTGCCATCCTGGCCTGGCCGTGTTCTAAAGTAATTTCCCTTGAATTTCTGTCTTCAACCTGATTAACCATTATCCCTATTTTGCACCCTGGCTCTTCACTGATGCTGCCCTTGAACAAAACCAATCACGGCTGTTCTGGCGGCAGAGTGCTAAAGTCTGCATAGTGGTACCATATGCACACATGTTTTTTGTGTAACTAAAGATACTGCTACTATTAGTGAATCAGGGGAGCAACGGCACATCAATAACGTCCCCTGAATGCCACAGATAAGGTTTACCATCCCTTTATCAGCACCTCAGTTACACACATTTACAAAGCATGTTGAAGGACCACTATTCCCACTTGGCGGGCTCCTCCAGTGGGTTCTCATTTACCCTCATGCTTGGGCAGCAAACTATCTAAAAGTTCCACATTACTAATGGACATTTTTAAGCATTTCTATTTTTTTCTCTTTAGACATGGCCTATTATTATCACTTTTCTTATTCAAAAGAAATATTAAGACTCCCCTTACCCACCCAGAAGGGGGGGGCCTGGATAACTCAGGTAATTTTTGGTTCAAGGACAGAAAATGATCTGTACGCCACCAGTGCCAGCTGACTAACGAAGGAAATTGGGATTACGCTCCAAGCAGCTCTCTTGCGTACTCTGTGACTGGGGGAGTCTGAAGTGAGTATAAGAAGAAACAACTCACTTGTGTGTCTAGAGGCCTAGGTCAAAAGCAGGAAAAATAAACAACAAATTAAGTCCCAGTAAAACGCAGCAGCCAAGCTCTAAAAGTAATTTTCCTTTTCTAGCAGAAAAAAAAAAAAAAGAAAAAAATCAGATGTCATAAATGTTTAAATTTAATAAGTAAAGCAATTTTAGAAAAGAAATTCTTACTTCATCAGCCAATTAGTTCTCGATTATAGCTTACAATTAGCTTCTTAAAAGCATTACATTGTGGTGGCCTCAGGATATACATCACATTGATTAAGTGCTTAATTCCTTGAATGTATGTGTATCAGCCTTCATTGAAAATAGTTTTGCAGATTGTATAGCTGATATAATGTTCAGTGCTTGCACCCCTAGAGCAAGGGACATTCCTGTTAAGGAAAGGCAGTTTTTAATTTTATCCAAAATTTTACAGGAATTTGAATCAGTATATCTTTTCTGTTCACTGCACGTGCCCTTCCTCTCCTGACCCCTTCACAGCTTTCAGTGGTACAGGTCACACCACAGCATATAATCCTTGCATTCTATGCTGTTATAGCACTGTTTAACCAGCAGGTATCAGGTTTTCTAAATTGTACTTTTAGCACTTACTTAGAACTTTTTAAAAACCTCTACATGTTTGCAGAGACCTTATGAAGTACAGCAACAGTTCCCTTTGAATCAAGCCTATTCGTGTCATACACTTTCTCAGAAAGTTTTATTGAATTAAAGTAGCTTCTTAATTAAAAATGCACATTACTAGAATATTGAAGACCAGAGGCATCACAGAATTATTACTTCCACTGTTTTAGTATATTAAATAAAATTGAATTTAGTATTTTAACAATAGCCACAGTTTAAAGAAATTTGCTTGCATAGAGTTCAGCCAACAAAAGGATACTTCTGCTCACAGAAACTAGTTTTCCCAGTCACAGGAGTGGAGGAAGCCAACGTATTGGAACCTGTAGCTCACTCCTGTTCCTTGATATTGAAATACATAACAGCTTCCATTTATTTCATGTGTAAGTGGTACAATATAAAACAATTTCTCCCAACTAGGAAAAAATACATTTTTACCCAACAACCAGAAATATAATAGAGCCTAGAGCCAAAAGCACATTACATATTTAATAAAGAATCATCAATGTTTGACTGAAAAAGTTTTAATTGGTAATTCAATTCCATTTCCTACCTGTCTCCTGGCAGGGACTTACACTGTCAACACTTATTTGCCACAAGATTTCTGCTTTATCAGGCAAGTGGTCTTATTCTGCATGAATTTATGCCTTGGAGTAAAATAATTCATATAAACAACCCTACTGCAGTAAATTAGATTTTATATATATATATTTATACACAAAAATATTTGTACGAACAGCAATGTATTCCTCTACCCTCTTCTGGGATAGGAGCTAAGAGCACAAACCACAAGAAAGCACTCCTATAAATCACCCAGCCTCAGGGGAGGGCAGTGGGGGGGAACAACCTCCACTAGATGTTTTTTAGGAATGACATTTCTGTGTTCTGAATTCTCCTGATCTGCTTCTGTAACACACATTGGCCATAGAGCTAGTAAAAGTGAATACTGGTGAAAATGACATAGTGCACCTGACTGCATAATTTTTAAGATAAGCCAGATGAGAAAATCTTCAAGGAAAATATGCCAAAGATCTTGTGCCCCTATAAGTCAGGAAAAACTCAGCAGCCCAGCGTGCAAAAACCCTTATGCATTTCCAAGAAAAGGAAAGAATTAACTGTGCCTGTCAGATGTGAAGTTGGACACTGCGAGTAAGGTTTGATTCTCATGAGCAAGCACTAGCACGAAGCAGCTTAGACTGGTAAAAAAAACCCCACAGCCTCCATGTTTTCTGATCACATGAAAGGAGATTTATTCACCGTATTTTAATATTTCAGCCTTAGAATAGTTGTATTTAACTATAAAGTACAGTAACTTTTACTCATATCCTCTCTGTCTACTCCAAAGTATGGTTCCCTAGGGAAAGAAAAGTGGCCGGAAAGTCAAATCATGGCTAACTATGAGCTGACACTATGAGCTACTGCATCTCCCTAAATAAATAGAGAATGAAGTGATTCAGCAGTTCTACAGTTTGACCCTTTAACAATAGATCAAATAACCTCATTTATCAGCTAAACCAATTTTTTGATCAAGGCAATTATCTTGATTTTGCCTTTCAGTTTGTGCCAGTACAAGAATTTCTAGCCAAATAAGAGATATCTTACAGAATACAGTTTAACAGGATGGAGAATTTTCCTGTTAGTAATCATATTCCATCTCAGATTGTAAATTCTTCACTCCTAGGTGTATATCTTCTGAATTTATAAGCAATTGTAAAAAGAGGCCCTGATCTTGACCAGATACTGTTCTGATGTGAGTAAAACAGCTCACAGGAGATGGAGACTGAATTCCATGATTTATTAACTATCAGAAGTATCATGGAATCACAGAATTATCGTGGTTCGAAAAGACCTTTAAGATCATTGTGTCCAACTATTAGTGTAACACTGCCAAGCCCACCACTAAACCATGTCCCTAACCACCACATCTACACGTCTTTTAAAGACCTCTACGGATGGTGACTCAGCCATTTCCCTGGGCAGCCTGTTCCAATGCTTCAAACCGTTTTGGTGAAGACATTTTTCCTGATATCCATCCTAAACCTCCCCTGGTACAACTTGAGGCCGTTTCCTCTTGCCCTGTTGCTTGTTACTTGGGAGAAGAGACCAACATCCACCTCACTATAACCTCCTTTCAAGTACTTGTAGAGAATGATAGTCTCCCGTCAGTCTTCCTTTTCTCCAGGCAAAACAACATCAGTTCCCTTAGCCACTCTTTATAAAACTTGTGCTCGAGATACTTCACCAGCTTTGTTGCTCTTCTTTGGACACACTCCAGCACCTCAATGTCTTTCTTGGAGTGAGGGGCCCAAAACTGAACACAGTATTTGAGGTGGGGTCTCTCCAGTGCCGAGTACAGGGGGACAATCACTTCCCTAGTCCTGCTGGCCACGCTATTTCTGATACAAGCCAGGATGCCGTTGGCCTTCTGTGCCACCTGGGCACACTGTTGGCTCATATTCAGCTGGCTGGCGACCAGCACCCCCAGGTCCTTCTACTCCAGGCAGCTTTCCAGCCACTCTTCCCCAAGACTTGCATGGGGTTGTTGTGACCCAGGTGCAGGACCCGGCACTTGGCCTTGTTGAACCTCATGCAATTGGCCTCAGCCCATTGATCCAGCCTGTGCAGATCCCTCTGTAGAGCCTTCCTACCCTCAAGCAGATCAACACTCCCACCCAGCTTGGTGTCATCTGCAAACTTACTGAGGGTGCACTCGATCCCCTTGTCCAGATCACTGATAAAGATATTAAACAGAGCTGGCCCCAATACTGAGCCCTGGGGAACACCACCTGTGGTTACCTGCCAACTGGATTTAACTCCGTTCACCACAACTCTTTGGGCCCAGCCATGTAGCCAGTTTTCTACCCAGTGAAGCGTATGCCCATCAAAGCCATGAGCACCTGGTTTCTCCAGGAAAAAGCTTTACTAAGCAACATTTAATAAGGAGAAGGCTTTACTAAATTCTAGGTAGACAACATCCACTAAGCAGGTTACCTTGTCATAGAAGGAGATCAGGTGAGTCAAGCAGAACCTGCCTTTCATGAACCCATGCTGACTGGGCCCAATCACCTGGTTGTCCTGTACATGCCGTGTGCTGGCACTCAAGATGATCTGCTCCATAACCTTCCCCAGCACCAAGGTCAAACTAACAGGCCTGTAGTTCCCCAGATCCTCCTTCCAGCCCTTCTTCTAGATGGGTGTCACGTTTGCTGACTTCCAGTCAACTGAGACCTCCCCAGTTAGCCAGGACTGCTGCTAAATGATGGCAGGTGGCTTGGTGAGCACTTCTGCCAGCTCCCTCAGTACCCTTGGGTGGATCCCATACAGCCCCATAGACTTGTTTGTGTCTAAGTGGTGTAGCACATCTCTAACCATTTCCCCTTGGATTACAGGGGCTTCATTCTGCTCCCCACCCTTGTCTTCCAGCTCAGGGGGCAGGGCACCCAGGGAACAACTGATCTTACTATTAAAGACTGAGGCAAAGAAGGCATTAAATAACTGAGCCTTTTCCTCAACCTTTGTCGCTATGTTTCGCACTGCATCCAATAAAGGATGGAGATTCTCATTTGCCCTCCTGTTGTTGCTTATGTATTTATAGAAATATTTCATCTTTTACAGCCATAGCTTTGGCCCTTCTAATCTTCTCCCTGCATAACCTCATGGCATCTTTGTAGTCCTCTTGAGTTGCCTGCCCTGTCTTCCAAAGATCATAAACTCTCCTTTTTTTCCTGAATTCCAGCCAAAGCTCTCTGTTCGGCCAGGCCGGTCTTCTTCCCTGCCAGCTCATCTTTCAGCACATGGGGGCAGCCTGCTCCTGCGCCTTGAAGATTTCCTTCTTGAAGAATGTCCAGCCTTCCTGGACTACTTTGCCCTTCAGGACAGCCTCCCAAGGGACTATGTCAACTAGGACCCTAAACAGTCCAAAGTCTGCCCTTTGGAAGTCCAAGGCATCACTTCTGCTGACCTCCCTCCTTACTTCTCCAAGAATCAAAAACTCTATCATTTCGTGATCACTGTGCCCAAGAGGGCCTTCAACTATCACATCACCTACAAGTCCTTCTCTATTCACAAACAACAGGTCCAGCCTTCCCTCGCTGGCTCCCTCACCAGCTGTGTCAGAAAGTTTCCTCCCACACACTCCAGGAACCTCTGAGACTTTCCTCTCCACTGTATTGTATTTTCAGCAGACACTGGGTAAGTTGAAGTCCCCTATGAGAACAAGGGCTAGTGATCGTGACACTTCTTTCAGCTGCTTATAGAATATTTTGTCTGCCTCTTCATCCTGGTTGGATGGTCTATAACATGCTTCTTACCCATAAACACTCAACCCTATCATCGCCATCATTAAGCTCTAGACAATCAAAACACTCCCTAACATACAGGGCCTGGAGAGGGCAGGAGAGACCGCTGCTTCTCCTCCCTTGCCTATCCCTTCTGAAGAGTTTATAGCCATCCATTGCAGCACTCCAGTTGTGCGAGTCATCCCACCATGTTTCTGTGATGGCAACTATATCATAGTTTTCCTGTTGCAGAATGGCTTCCAGCTCCTCCTATTTGTTGCCCGTGCTGCTTGCATTGGTGTAGATGCACTTCACTTGGGCTATTGATTCCACCACCTTTGGTGGGGGAGAAGCCCTAATTCTTATGTGACCATTCTCCGGTGTTTCTGTGGTTTTTAAATCATCAATAACCTTTGTGTCTTTGCTGCTGCATGGATCTCCATTCCCTACCTCCACTGAGATGGCAGACTGAAGGACCTCACTAGCACACCATCCCTCAAACACTGGTGTACCACCCCCAGGCTTATTTCTAGCAAGCCTGGACTTATCTCTTTCCTGGGATAAAGTACATGATCTTTATACGTAGCCCCTCATATCAGTAGAATTAAAGAATAATGAAGGTGTGAAGGGACTTCTGGAGGTCTTCTACTTCAGCCTTCTGCTGGAAGCCGGGCTAGCCTAAAGTTAGATCAGGTTGCCCTGGGCCCTGCCCAGGTGTTGTGGTTTGGGCTGGACGGGCCACTGAAACAAATGACAGATGCTCTCCCCCACCTCTCTCTCCAAGGAGAGGAGGGAGACAGAGAAAGAAACTTATAAGTTCAGAAGAAAACTGAACTACTTTAATGAAATATTAATCAAATAATAAAAAGGAAATAATGAAGTATATACAATATGCACAAACCCAGTATCTCCTGGGATGACGGTCATGTCACGAGCAGGCACTGGGAAAGTCCCAAACTAGACTCAGTGATGGACAGGAACTGTTTTCCAGATCTGGATTCAGGAATATATGGACAGGGATCAAAGGCAGACATACAGACAAGAGTCCTCCTCAGATGCTGGCCATTGAAGAAAGAGAGATGACCCTTTGATCCCTCAGCTTTTATAGTGACCATGAGGCAGATGGGATGGAGTACCCTGTTGGTCAGTTTTGGGTCACCTGTCCTGTCCCCTTCTCCCTGCAAGTGCAAATCCTTTACACTCTTCTGCTTCTGAGCCTCCAAAGGGGCACATAACAAAGTTAGCTACCTTGGTTGTTACAGCAATAAGTGTAAGCAAGAGCCACTCTGCATACCATTCCTTGGCCTAAACTATACACATAGGTGATACCACTCTGGGAGTGAACAGTGTCTAGACAATATGCGGTTAATTTCAGAGAGTGGAATTAGTTAGAAGAGGCTTAGCTGCAAAGTGAAATTCCTGAACAGAAAATTGCTTCTGTTTTACCTCAAACCAGGACACCAGGCAAGTTTTGAGCATCTCCAAGGACAGAGATGCCACATCGTTCCTGTGTACCTACTCTAGTACTTCACCACCCACACAGTGAAGTATTTCTTCCTTCTACCTTGTTCAAATGCCCCTTCCCTGTCCTGACTGCATCTTCTTTCTAATCACTCATTAGATGATAGAAGACAGCAATTAGATCCACCTATCTTCCTTTGGCCTGCTCTTCCCAGCTGACCAAACCCACAACCTCGGGTTCCCTAACCACCTGCTAGACTGTGTGTCTGTCCACGTCTCTCTTCACCATGTGGAGACTGTAGTTGTTTTATTCTGAAAGGCTGTACATGGGCCAAGCACTAGGGAAGCCTACAACATTTAGCAAAGATTTTCTTCCTATCGCTACCAGAATAACACACATCCCTCAAAACAGCATGTGGGATATTATGCACATTTCAGGTCATAACATTGAGTTACCCATATTTCAGCAAATATACACCATAAAATGACTCTTCGGTGATTTCCACGAGCAACATTAACTTTAGAGAGCAATCACAACACTAACAGATTGCAAGAAGCTGGTTTGCAACAGTTTCTCAAATACTGGAAAATACATTTTCTTATTTTGGACTACGGAGCAGGGAGTCACTATACTCATTTGTTACTATAATACAGAAATCAGCAAGCAATTTCTCCAGTGAAAATTTGTTCTTCTCAGAGATACCTGATTTCCAAGGAAGAAAGAGTTTTCCCATCTACTAAATGATTAGTAGAAAGGCAGCACAGTGCTCCTCTACTTAATCATTTTGTACAGCTGGTCATAGAAAGGAATATTCTATATTGTGCTCCAAGACCACATGAATGATAAACATTCACTAAATACTGGGGAAATAAAGAACTGAAATAAATTCTGTGACTTTTGGTAGTTTTCTTCCATGAAACTGTAGCTGGAATGAAACTGAAACTTTAAAATTGAGTAGAAAGATGATACTTAACATTTTTAAGTTATTATGAAGTCACAGAAAGTTTGTCATGCTATGTGGGAGAGCAAACATCGTGCAGGAGGCAATTCAGTCATCTTCCTAGGCAAGAAGGTGAGGCAGATATTAGAAATAACCGTTATTCAAAGGTTTTATGAATCTCAATCCCAGACAGAGATTTGAGAAACATTTCCTGAAATTTCACAAATCAAAGTACACTAATATTTCCCAAAGTGATTGATAAGCCAAAGAATGGCTTTGATACAATAAAGGAGAGCACCCTAAATGGGTTATTCTTGAGTTGATCCTTGGTCACTTCAGTCAAAAGATGTCTCAGAGAAATTCTCATTATTTTGCTTTTTAATGCTTTACTTTTATTGGCTGTTCCAGTTCTGTAATCAAAACCATACTGCTATTTTATAGCAGAAAAAAAAGCTCATTGTTTTAACCATTGAACAAACGTGAACTGAAGGAGAACTTGCAGGAGTCTCTTTATTCCTACAAAGGAAGTGAGTCCAAAACAAGTAACACTCCAGACAAAACTTCCTTGAGGAGGTAAGGAGTCCAGTACCAAAATATTAGGGATGCTTCTAGACTGCTAATGAGTAGTGCTACATCCTGGATGGCTACTTTCTCCATGGACAGTGACAAGCCAAGCCATAATTCCAACAAATGCCATATAAGCTATTTACATTTTGTTCATTTTGATTTTAGCTGTTAAGGTTCTTAAGGTAGGAGCAAGTTTTTCTCTGTTCCATATACTACCTAATAAATAACAGTCTTTGACAAGAACTTGCTTTAGTCAATTAACACTGATTTTCTAAGCATCCATTTGCTAAAATGTGCTTGGACAAATGGTTAGCAGGGTTGGGTTTTTTTTCCCCTGCATTGTAGTTTTTCTTGAGCAAATACACAGAACCACCGTGATGGCATTATCTTTTAATCTCTGGGAGTTTGCTATTGTTTGGTTGTTCAAGGTGTACAAGGACTGATATCTTAATTACTCTTTTTAATACAGGTAGCTACTGCATTCAACTGGAATATGTCTTCCAGTGAGTGAATTTCCAGGGTCTCTGAAAGTCAGACCATGATATTTGTGGTTATAAATAAGGGCCTATATGGGCCTAAATATTTCTGTTTAGACATTGGAAGTTTAAGGAGTGTGTCTATGAGTAGAAGATGGCTCAGATCCTTAGCACCATGTATTAAGCAAAACTTTTAAGAGCTTTACAATTATTAAGTGCTTGGAGTCTCCCAAGTCCAGATGTGAACTGAAATTGGAATTTTATTTGAAGAAACAAAAATTAAACAAAATTCAATTCATTTTAGCAGACAACTGCTAGATGTTCCTATACGGTGTCTAGCACTTATACCATCTTTTTGTGTTTCCTAGGAAAAGCATCCTCACTTCTCCAAATCTAAGTTGTTTCTTTTTTTCTTTTCAGGACTTCATTTGAAGGCAAGAAGATGATGGGAAAGGATTCCAGCTAAATGGACCAAAGGAATTATCAAAGACTAACATATACGGATTTTCTAGTTTTCCCTATAAGTGGGCAGAATTTTTGCTGCATCAGTCTTGGCCTAGCCAACTTGGAAAGCCCTATGAAATATATTAAGCTTGGGAATCTGTTTGATAATTTAGAACACCAAAGAATGCACTTTAAGTGTACACTTCCTGTTGCCCGTAGGGACTATCCCCTCAATAGGCAAATGCAGTGACCTAAACTCATTTAGAAATCTGAATGTTGTACACCTAGAGAAGATGTATATTTTTTAAGTCAGAATGTGATTTGGTTGGATATTTTTCTGTTCTTTACACAATAAGTACGTATATACATTTACAAAACCAAATAATATTGCTCATTTACACTCTGCATACTAACATTTAAAAACTGGAATACTACAAAATATTTATTCTTCTGACTCCTCACTCCATGGAGAGGTTATATGATAAGGAAAAGCTTTGTTCTGAATTTAACATGTAAGTAGTCAAAATATGCAACTGATAGGAGCAAAACTTCATAAATTCTAATGAGGCTAGATGAGACCATGATGATAAAAGGAACTAAGGGTATGCCACAAACTAGAACACCACTCTGTTTTGAAAAGTATTTGAAAGTGATTGCAGATATACCACTGATTTTCCTACCAGTTTTTGTGACATTACTACCACATTATATGTGGTTTTGTGGTTTTATGCTCTTCTCTCTCCTGTTTTTACTTCAGATCCATGCGAGTGCACAATCCTTCTAAGTTACAAGATACATGGGGGAAATCCCTGAGAGCATCTATATATGAAATACTGTACAATACATAAAATACATGGGAAAAGGCTTCTAATTCCTTAGAATTCGTTTTTACTTTGGCCATTTTCAACTTCAGTCCCTTTAGGCATAATAAACAACTACAAAAATATTAAAAGGTATATACAGAAAATACAGTTTCTTCTCTTTAAAGCTAAAGGTATGCTTTTATAACCTTAATAAGGTTTTATAAGGTAGGTATACACTCACAAAGAAGATGAGATTTTTTTTTATTTATGGTACTGACAAGATGAATCTGAATTTTTCCATGCTAATTAGCATGACAATATCTGCCAAGACTAACCATGTCGATTCTATTTAAATAGAAGTTTTAGATATCTCTGGATACATGGAGTCTTAAGATACATGTTTTCTGGTCTTCTGTGTATTTATTTATCAATGTAGTTAAGACTATTTAAAATCAAAGAGAAAACAATTATCAGAGAAAAAAGATCAGTGACTTATATAGCCCATTTTCTCCAACAAAAGCTGACAGGTTTTTTTTCTCCAACAAAAGACTGACAGATTCTGAGCCAAATTCCCATTGAACACAATTTCATTCACCTCATTTGAATTACAGTGGGCTGTATTGGGACCTAAACTTGTCAATATATGTATGTATGTAGATCTGTAATAGTCTGTGATGTCCACCCTCTGACAACTGAGGTGATGGCACCTATGGAGGACACCTTTGTTAACTGACACTTAAGCCCTACATGATAGCTCAGTGGGACACTTATCTTCATGCTGTATAGGCAGTCATGTCTCAAAGTATTTTTCATGGATTACTACACTTCAAAAATCATGCACAGTAACATCTTTCTAAGAGATAATGGGAAATGTTTTCTACAAGACAAATCAGGCCCTCTATACCCATGCCCATATTACAGCGAAGGGACACCATTTTAACTTAGGGTGCTATACACCACAGTGTACCCTGTGGTAATGAAAGATAACCACATCCTGGGATGCATTAGCAAAAGTTTTACCCATAGTAGTTATTCCCCTCTGCTTCTGAAGCTACATTTGTATTAGCATGTTCAATTTTGCCCCCCTTACCAACACCTAGTTATAGGGAAGAAATTCTGCATGATGAAGCTGGTGACCCACAGGAATGGTTGCACAGAGAACCTTTGGAGTCCCTCTTCCGGGAGATACTCAAACTTTGACTTGGCAAGGCCCTGAGCAATCCAATCTAGCTATAAAAGTTGGCCCTGCTTTTAGAAGGGGACTGGATGAAATTACTTCAAGGAGTCCCTTCAAATGACAGAAGGAGACCCCCCTCATGAATCCCAAACCCTGGAGGCAAGGGGGTAGGTCTGGAGAGAGGAAGATTTTCCCTCAGTTGAGGAGGACCGGGTCAGAGACCACTTGGCCAAGCTGGACATCCATAAGTCTATGGGCCCTGATGGGATGCACCCGCGAGTGCTGAGAGAGCTGGCAGATGTTATTGCTAGACCACTCTCCATAGTCTTTGAAAGATCATGGGGAACAGGAGAGGTGCCGGAGGACTGGAGGAAGGCCAGCATCACTCCAATCTTCAAAAAAGGCAAGAAGGAGGACCCAGGGAACTACAGGCTGGTTAGTCTCACCTCTGTCCCTGGGAAGGTAATGGAGCGACTCATTGTGGATGCCATCTCCAAACACGTTGAGGAACGGGAAGTCATTGGAAGGGGTCAACATGGATTTACCAAGGGTAAATCACGCTTGACCAATCTGATAGCCTTCTATGATGTTATAACTGGTCGGCTGGATAAGGGGAGAGCTGTAGATGTCATCTACCTTGACTTCACCAAGGCTTTTGACACTGTCTCCCATAACATCCTCATTAGGAAGCTGAGGAAGTGTGGGCTAGATGAGCTGACAGCGAGGTAGATTGAGAGCTGGCTGTGTGACAGAACTCAGAGGTTGTGATTAATGGAGCAGTGTCAAGTTGGAGGCCTGTAACCAGTGGTGTCCCCCAGGTATCAATACTCAGTCCAATCTTGTTCAATGTATTCATGAATGACCTGGATGAGGGGACAGAGTGTATCCTTAGCAAGTTCGTTGATGATACCAAACTGGGAGGGGTGGCTGACACTCCAGAGGCCTGCGCTGCCATCCAGTGTGACCTGGACAGGCTG
>VUYV01000017.1:3642506-3758647 GCA_008711295.1 Anarhynchus alexandrinus | reverse complement strand
TCTGGAGATTTTCGAGACCCGCCTGGATGCAGTCCTGAGTAATGTGCTCTAGGCAATCCTGCTTTGGCAGGGGAGTTGGACTAGATGATCTCTAGAGGTCCCTTCCAACTCTGAAAATTCTGTGATTCCGTGAAATGTACTTTATTCCATTATTCTATTGCATTGCAGCAGTGTTTGCAGAAACCTTCTCGCAAGTTTTAAACTAGTTAGCTTTGAATGGAGGAAAACCTATCTGCATCACAGTCTGCACTGTAGGATAACCTCAAGCATATCTGTGGTTTGTTCAGAGCATCATACTGGTGTACTAGACTGCAACAAAAACTCGCTATTTTAAACATCTTCATTATGTCTACAGTATACTGCAGCCAGTGATGAGATGGCACACTGAGGGAAAGAGACTCCACCTGCATAGCAGAGACTCCCACAAGCCTTAATACTCCTTTCTTTTTTTTCTTTATTTTTTTTTTCCTGAACAGATCACCCTTACAAGATTTCCAGGCACAGTAATGACTTTGTTAGTTATATGTCTTACATCATTAAGTGCCTTTTTCTGATACTCTCTCTATTGCCAGAACTTGATTTGTTTATCAAAGCTGAGAGGAAATAACAGTTGAGTTACTTGAAAATAAGGAGCTGCTAGCACGCTGAGAAAGAATATTAAAAGGATAAGTGTATCCGGCATCAGTGGCAGTCTGTGTACCAGCTACACACGAAGAGAGGCAGTGAGTCCTGCTCATGAGAGGTCATGTCTAGACACCAAGAAGAATACTGTCCAAAAGCAAAAGCCACCATCAGCTGCACAGCTACCTGCTGATATGAAACGTAGGAGACCAAGACATGTGAAATGTTAACATTTGGTACTTTCACCTACTGCATTTAGAATTATCTTCTTTTAATTGTTAGTTAAAACCAGCTCAAATGCAGCTCAGTAAAAACCGAGGAGAACTTTGCTCTGTAAAATCAAGCATATGTATTCTGTAGACTCAGAGAAGACCATGGTAACACTTGGTCTTACCTTTCCTTTCAGGATCAGCCTTGTATGACTTATGAAGCAAGCACCCCAATAATTCACAGACTCATAAATCCCCTCAAAAAGTGCTAATCACTAGTGCCATGACTATAGGATCTTGCATAATCTGTACCAAGCGATTTACTTTGTTGGCTTGAGAGTTAAAAAGGAAAACGCCAAATAGTATCTGGTGCCTTCATATCTATACAAGAAAGATATCACAAGTGCACTGCAGAGAGCTTTCAACATGATCAGGAAATGGAAAAATACACTGTTGATCTTATCTTTATTGTTTGGTGCTTGGATATATTTTGTGATGGAATTTTCAAGTGTGTTCCTTTTTAATGAAAATAAATATGCATTTTGTCCCATTTTGATAGACAGCAAGGTTGTGAGACATACCGTCAGCTGTCCAAGAGGCAGGATTTCTAGAATACACACAGATAAATCAGAAACAACAAAAAGCTACATGTTAGAGAGTGACTTCCAGCTGGAAGTTCTGCTCCAAGGAATCATTCATTTCTCAGCCTTAGGAGCAGTTCAGAGGACCACTTCATTTGTAAGGTTGCAGCAATGGCTGGGATTCCCGGATAAAAGCAAAACCTGCCGTGATCAGGGCAGGGGAGGTGGGGGAAAGGCTGGTACCCAGTTTGCAAACCCAGCTGCTTGGGATTAGCACTGTTACTCTTACAGAAGGGGAAGTTTACCCTCCAGCGCTATATGGCATGAAAATGGTGCCATTTAAAGACCCAGAAGCCCTGTGAGGTGCTATGAGCACAGTCACCTCTCAGTTCCATGGTTACCTGCATTTCTAAATAATTAGTTTCCATGATGTATTTCATGAAGCTTTTCCCTATACTCATATGATCATTAAAGGGAAAAAGAAAATCCTGCAGGAGGCTTTAATGCTCCTACCAACTGTATTCATTGTAACATGGATTTTCAGTCAAAAATCTAGATGTGCTTGTGAGGCGCAGACTACCATCCTAGAACAAAGCACATAACTAGACCCACACAGCCATGACCACAAAAATAACTTGCTGAGAAGGAGAGATGTAGCAGCACCCAGCTACAGGGATGCTGCTTTATCTTAAAAAAAATCTTGCTGCTGGCAAGCAAACATGGGGCTGTAGCAACATCATGTTTTACGTGAGTCTCAGATCAGTATAAAGCTATATGCCTTGTGTGCTGAAACAGCTACATTAGATGGCAGGTGTCATTCGTGTTTTCAATATGGTGCATTTTTAGCTGAATTAGAAATGTTCGGATGGAATGCCCACCTAATCACGAACGCCTCTGACGTTTTGTTGATGCGTGGCAAGTCTTTACTGTCAGCAGCCAGTCCGCGGAAATGTAGACAAACAGAGGTAAGAATTCAGTCTTCAAAATGAAAGGACGCTACAATACCTTAATTGTATTACACTGCATTACACCTTAAGCAATTTCATTGTTGTGTCTGCAACATTTATACTTTTATTAGCTTCTCTGGGTGGGAAAGTGACTGACTGTTCAAACCACAGAGAAGGAAAGGACATGCTGGGTGTTGCTTTACTCCCTCTGGTTTTTTTTTAATAAGAGGACAACAGCTTCAATAATAATCACGCTACAGAAATTTGCATTTGATTATATTTAATGCGCACTCACTGACATAAAAATGGTAATTTGAAACCAAACCTGACTAACATATCACAAACTAGTAACATAGATATTTACAGGAGAACAGGTACTCTGCACGTTTAGAATGCCTCTAGAAGAACCACGTAGCAATACACAAAATCAAAAATAAATTAAAAGCCTGTGGGGCTATCAACCACTGTTTCATGGAAGAAAAAGGCCCACCGTGTCTTGTAACATAGATACTAGAGAATATATCACATTTAATTTAAAAGTGAAACAGTTTGCTAATTTAAAAGAAAAAAAATAACTTTTTCTTCTTAGTGTCAATACTTTGAGCATACTTTCAATTAATTTTTCCATTTTACTGCTTACAAACACTTAAAAGAAGACAAGCTCTAAATCCAGTCCTCTGAATCATTTTAAAAAGGACTCCATTCTGTTTTAATAGGAAAATGTTATGCACTACATAATACGAAGGCGGTGGCAACAGCTGTGGGTTCCCTATCACAGGTTTGCAAACACATTTAATCTAATTGATGAGCTTTTGTTTAAACAAGCATTGATATGCATCCTGTGATGCATATGGGTTGCAAAGATTCACAGCAACACACAACCCAAGTGATCTCCCTGTGACGCTGAAACAACTTTTATATGACTGAGAATGTGAAATATATTCATTAATACTATTTTCATATAAAAACCGTTAGATAATTATATAGCTAGATTCATTCTGAAAGCTACGATACAATTCACACTGATTTTAACGGGACAATCAGGACCACTGTGGATAAATGTTTGTCCTCTGTGCTTTGGAACACATAATTTAAAAAAAATAATTTGAAATCCACCATTACTGCGAGCACCTTACACAAGCTTATACACTCAGGCACATATAAACTCAGTTATAGACTTCACAACGTCACCTGAGGTAACACCATGTTTTGCAAACACAACTGAACGCTTCATGTGATTTTCCTTTGTTGTAAACATCTTTCTCGCACGTTGCTCAGAACTGAGAAAAAAACTAACCCCTTTTCTTTGCTCTTACTAAAATTAATTAGATATCTCAAAATATACAATCAGAAAACATTTAGTTTGATCTCATTTGGCCAAATACTAATCTATTTCTCCAGAATGATACATGTGATTTTACATCAAGTTGGCATCAGAGAAAGTCTATGTCTAGTCTGTATCACTGATATTCAGGGTCATCTTTATTAAATAAGTAGTAGGAATACAGCTTCAGAAATGTAGACATTAAAAGATTGTTTCTTCTTTTTCTTCTAGTATCATTTGAAGATGTTCGGAGGCTCAATGTGTGTCAATAATTTTAATTGACAGATTGTCTTTTTGTCAATATTTGGTCTATGCAAACCTTTCCCCCAAATATAAATAAAAGCTCACTTAGAACTTACTGTGACTATATTTTAGTGAATTCTGTATTTCTTTGGAATACAGAAAAGCAATGCTTCTTGCTTGTTATGTTATGGAAACAGATTTAAAAAAAATAAAATAAGCACAAACTGTAAGATTCAATGCATGTTATCATTCAGTAAAATCGCAGGAAATGGCTGTGTGAGAGGGAAGGAATGAGATCTCCCGTTTACCACAGTGCCTTGTTCTCTATGAAAATGATGAATAAATGCTTAATTACAGGGAAAACTATGAATATTGCACGAAACAGTGCAATGGTAGTTTTCATTCCTACAGGGACCTCAATCCACGAAATGAAGGTCCATTGTAAAACTTCAATAATTCAGGAGGACGTAAGGCATATTTAAAACAGGGCTCTTTCCCATAGAGAACTTGTAGGAAAACAACACCCAGCAGAAGTATACCATTTATAATTATTCTAATCCAACAACTTTATTTGGTTTGGGTGTTCATTCTTTTTCCTAAAATCCTTTGTGGTCAATTGTAAATTCATCAGGAAGTTCCTTCCAAAATCCCCTCTTCCAGTTCTTTCTGCAATTCCCTTGCAAAGCAGTAATTTTTGGCATAGTTTGTGCCACCTCTACAAATCAATTCAGCATCTCCCTCTCTCTTCTAAGGCAGAAGTTGCCGTGAGCTCCCTGCACTGCAGCGCAATGCAGCCCAAGTACCAGCAGTACCAATTGTGTTTGTCTGAGTAGGTTTCCCTTGTGTTGTACTAACCTCTGCAATCTGCCCCCCCCCCATCAGAGACACGCTCATCAGCCTCCTAACCCTTTACGGGAAGGAGAGCAGGATACTATCAGTCACAGAGGAGCCTCTGGATGATCTCAGCATCTTTTGATGAGACGATCTCCGTCCTCCCTGCCTATCTTTATATGCTTCTTCTTCTTCTCTTCCTTCCCTCCTCGGCCCCCTCTTTCTATACAGATGTGCCATGGCCGCCCCAGCCAGCATGACTCAGCTCCCACCCTCGCCCCCCACTCGTGCAGCACCCACAGTGCTTCGCAGGATTAGGCTCCCAAGACTCATCAGTGACCTACATGCTCAATTACGCTCATGTCAGCCAGCCCTCAGGTCCCTGGGGTGTCCTACCTCCACTCAGGACTGCCAGAGCAGCTCCTCTGCCTCTTTGCATATGTCAGGCTCTTCTGCCCTGCAATCCTCTTTAAATTAGATGGGGATCGCCTCAAAAAACCTCACCATCCCATGGCTCTTCCTAACCCCGGGACTTGGACTATAATTTTCCCCACTGTGACTTCTCCATGCTCCCCTCCCCATATACTGCCAGAGGCATCTTGGGATCTAAATCCCCAAAGCACCACGAAGGCAGTAACTTCGTGTGTTTTGGAAAAGTCGTTGCCTGAAGCAGTAAGCAAGGGAGTCCCCCCTCCTCCTTATGGGTCATGAATGCTAAACTATTCCCTCAACATAGTCAATGTGAGTTACAATCCTTGAAGGGAACCTACAGTGAGAAAAGCAACATAATTATCAAAAACATTTAATTTTTTTTTCTTTTTCTTTTTTTTTCTTTTTTTTTTCTTTCCTGTTGCAGGGTCTGAAACCCTGTCTGTTCCCTTCTAAACACATCTTAGAAAGTGTCAGTTCCCTGAGGAGCTGGAATCTCGACACCCTTCCGGCATCTCCGACTTTCCTCACCATCCTTACCGCTAGGACATCTGCAGGCTTGTTTTCTTCAAACATCTGGAGTGTGGAAACCTCAACACCCCTGGTTTTTGCTCCCCTAGCGTGCAAAAGTTCTGCCAGCCTTAATATGCCAGTCAGCTTCAAAAGCAGAGATCAGACGCTCGCACCGCCTCGGATCTGTGCAACCTGCTCCCTCTGTGCAAACAGAGCGAGCGAGCTGTGGGTAGAGCTGGAGTGAGCAGCAGCCGAGCAAAGACTGCTCCCCCTCGCCGCCGGGATGCGAGGGAACCCCGCGCTCCCTGTAACGCTCGCCCTGCCCCGAAGAGACCTCTCCCCCACTCCCCGGCGACCAAACCTCCTCTAAGTCCCGTGGAAAAGTTGAAGTCCTCGTCCGCCGCAAGCATGCAATAATAATAATAATAATTTTATATATATATATAAAAATAAATAAAAATAAAAAAAAGGGAAAAGTTGCCCGGGAGCAGCAGCATCCCCCTGACTGCCCGGAGCATCACTTACCAGCGGGACAGGCGGCGGAGAGCCGCGGCGCGGGCGGGCTGCGGGGCGTTCCCGGCTGCCGGCGCTCCCGCTGCCGCCCGTTGCCGGCGGAGGGGCTGCGGGAGGCAGCGAGGAGGCTCCCGGAGGAGCCGCCGAGCGTGACAGACCAGAGGCGGGGCGGACCGGAGCGGCTGTGGTGGGGCTTCGCGTTGCGGTGAAGCCTCTGCTGCAGTGCCGGGGAGCGAGAGGGGGAGCGGGCGAGGCGCGGAGGCGCGGCGCGGCGCGGTGCGGAGGGAGGCACGGGGCGGGCGGCGGCCGCCACCATCAATAACTGGAGGCGTGGGAGTGCGGGGAGGGCGATCCCCGCCGCAGGCAGCGGCCGGAGACGGCGAGGGGGAGGCACAGAACCGCCTCTTCCCAACCTCCCCCCCCCGCCATCCTCCCCCCCTGCGGGCAAGGCGGGGAAGCCTCTGCGAAAGCAAAACCCTTTTTCCCAATAGAAGGGAAAAATGCAAATTGTATTTTGTACCCACGCACGCACTTTGTTTCAGAAGACAGTGTCTTGAGAGAGGCGGCGACAGGAGAGAGCGTATGAAATGGCTTGTTTCGGAACGGGTTGCAACAGGCCCTATGACCACCCAAAGACCACGGCATCCTTCCTCCCTTACGGTCCTGCGGGAGCGCGGGCCATGAGAGCTTCGCAGCAACAGTGCAAAGCTGCCTGCACTCCGCACGCAACGACTGCAAGTGCAGATCGGGGTGAGAAAAAGTGAAGTTGGTGTAGCAAGTAGTGCAAGGGAGATTCACTTTCCTGAGAGGGAAAATTCCTGACTAGGAGAAGAGTGAAACATTAAAATGGATTGCCTTGGGTGATGGTGGAATCCCCATCATCCATGGGTTTTAAGAAAACATCAGAAAAACGTGTGTTTAAAGATGCTTGATTTGTCTTGGGACAAATGGATATGAACTGTAGGAGGTTATTATGTTTATTACCGTTAACAATATTTTTAGTGCAGTGCCATCATGGACTGAAAGTGATACCATAACTTTGTCACACTAGGTGTTAATAGCCACTGTAGAACAAAGAATATTAAGACAGTTCCTCCTTTATGATTATATACATTTACCTGCAATTGCACTGGCAAAGTGTGCAGTGTGACAAACACAGTGGTATTGCCAAAGTGAAGACATGAGAGAAAGTGAAGAGAGCAGGTAGGACTCCATACTAAAACTACTTTTAAAAATCAGCAAATATTCCACCAGTTTTATTAACAAACACAGGACTTGGGTTCACTTCTCAAAAATGTGTTAAACCATGAATTATACCTGTAGCAGGAAGGCAGGGTAATGGGCGGATACCACCACTGCCCCTGCCTTATACTCGGCACATGCCTAGTGTGAGGCTTCTACAGAGTTGCAATTTCTGATAGCTCATCTGCCTTTGAGTCTTCCTGTCAATATTTGTGAGCTTATATGTATGCTTTCCTATGTCCTGAAATGCTTTTCTTTTCCTCTGCTGTTGAGCAAAAGACTCAAACAGCAAAGGAAACCGGCTTATTGATTGGCTACCCAGGGGAAAAGCTGAATGAACTATGCATGGAGTGCTGTCAAGTGTGAAACACAAGGAGAGAAACAGAAAAGGAATATCTATTACTTTTCTGTGCCTCTCATTAATCCTAGCATTTGAAAATTGCACCTGGTGTTAAAAAACAGCACCTCCTTGTTAATAAACTACACTTGCCATGTACTATACACAAGAAAAACAGATTCCAAAATTTTCCTGTGGCATCAAAAGAAAAGGCTGTTTGTGCTACACAAACAGGAATGATGGTAAAATGTTGTTTCCATCCATTTACTGCTGACCAACTAATAGTAACATTTCTGTATATAAAATGCATCATAAAACAACCCCACGTACTTTACTGAAATAAATTTTTAGGACAGAAGACGTGCTCCTTGTGAGCAAACATAGCAACTAACTCTGAAAGGAAAACCACCACCACATTTAGGTTTTTAATACGTAGGACTAAAATGCTAATAAAAATAAATAAGTGTGATAAAAACACAACAGACGGCCTCAAGACTTTTTTTAACCTTACCTTCAGATTCCACAAAGGGCCGCTACAGCAGCCACCTTCCTCCTCACTGAAGCCTGGAAACCAAAGGAAGGTATGCCAAAGCTTGATGAGTTTTCAGTCATACCAGTGACTGACTCGCGTGTCTCAGTTAGGCTGAGTTAAGCCGACCCTGAAGCTGCAGGACGTTTATCGGAGCGATTGCGCCAGCTCAGAGATATTATTGTGGGAACGTGAAGCATCATTTAAGTAAAACTGCATAGTGTCTCCTTGCTTTGTTTTCCATCCACGAGGGGTATTTGTACGACAGGAGAAAATTCCTTCCCCTAAAATGTCCCCACTGCAGGCAGGCGGGAAGCAGGTCTCATTCATACCACCAAGAAACACATTGTGAGGTGGATTGCCTGCACACAGGCAACTCTGATGGAAATAATTCCTCTCAAGTTTGAGAATTTCACACAGACTACCTTTGTTTTCCTCGGTCCTGGATCTGATGGGTTAGACCTTCCTGAAATTTGCCCTCAAGGGTACTCTTTTGTATCAGTCATAAAATTTAATCTTTATATACATTCAATTAAGCTCATTACACCTGCTGCTCTGCCAGTTTTCTGTACAGACTACATGACACATCTGGACATATTCATTTACAGCTATCACAGACCCAACAAGACAAGTTTTTTTGCTAGCGAATGATCCTGGAATATGACCTCATACACATCGCATTCCTCTACCAAGAGGACAAAAACAAAGACATTGTTTCTAGGTGGATGGAAAATGACCAAAACCCTAGTATCATTACTTTGCAAAGGAACTGAAAAATGCAGACCCTGTGATCCTTTCAAATTATTCATCCCATACTGGTTTAAAAAGTACATGGCAAAGAAATATCTGTGATAAAATATTGTAGTATTGCTTCTGGGTTGGTTTTTTTTTGTTTTGTTGCTGTTGTTGTTGTTATTTATTTTAACTTGCACCTTAAATATTTGTCTGTGAGACATTAGCTTTGTTTCTCCACTATTTCCTTTTGAGGATATAAATACAGTAATATCTGGCTACAGAACCATGACTGAAAATAGCAACCAGCAAAGATTTATAGCATTTCCCTTGAAAGCAAAGTTAAATACTTCATAGTATTTAACTTTGTATTTAACAGTCTTACACCATATTATCCATTTGTTTTGTACAAGTTCCACCTTTATCATAGATTCAATTCTGCAAGTACTTTCCTTGACTTAAATGGGGCAATGGGAAATGAATAGAATATAGATGTAAAATGCACAGAAATATTTAGGGTTAATCCTCAGCAAGGGGTCAGTGACCCACAGGAGTCCTCTGAGCTGCTGCAGTAAACATCCTACCTCAGACACTGAAGCACTTCAGTGTTTTATTGCACACAGTGTATAAACATTTCAGACTACATCAATGCACAGTGACCAAACAGAATAGGACCCAGTCCTGAGTGACACATTTGGACACCTCTTTATTTTAAATAAGTAACAGCAGGAAAAGGCCACTTAAATGCACAGAAGGAATTCATCATGGTTTCAGGTGACAGAGGCAGAAAAAAAATTCTACAGTTTGTCTAAAAGAAAAAGAGGAATTAAGTTTTCTTTAGCTATACATGAGATACTTGTCAAAATTTGACCCTAAAGATTGTGTATCATAATGTTTAGCCACACCTAATTGGAAGTATTAGACAAAAATAGAGAGTACTACAATGAAAAGAAAAAATCTGGTATTTCTTTGCTGTCAAATGAAAATCACTTTTTAAATCAGCCTATATGGTACAGATTCATACACATAATATCCATCAGACTGCATTTTCCTATGGCCTCATAAAACAAACAAAAAGCCGTGACAGGTAAAGGCTGTCACTGATCAAAAGGTCCTCTACCTCTTCTAAAATTAAAGGTGAAGAATCACTAAGTAAATCTTCACCTAATGTAAGCAAGAGCAACACTATCAGCTGACTAAGTACTCTACCAACAGGACTATTAATACATGAATCATTTTGGTCATTATACAGGTACAAAAATACAAATCTCCCTCCTTATTGCCATAGCATTTTTTTCTTTTGTCTCACTGCTATCTAAATTTCAGAATCTGATTGGCAGGAGTGAGTGGCTTCCTGGACAAGAAGGAACATTAAACATGTATCTCCTAAACCCTAGTTTAGGGTCTTCTGCTGACCTGCTGCACTGACCTTGCACAGATCATCTCCTCAAGCCACTGCTTCCTTTCTCGTTCTTTGCTGGTTTTGTTTACTTAAGATGTTGTACCTTTAGACAGGAGGTATAATATGGCTGCACTGTATGTAGAACTGTTGTCATAATTAGTATTATAATTCATTTGTAATTCGTATACCACTATCTCTAAGTACAATAAAAGTCTTAGGCCTTATTTCCACAAGGACCACTGCATGATCTTAACAAAGCACTATGTTCAGTTGAAGCCCTGAGGAATACTCCTTGTATAAAACAGTCCTACTCAGTGCTGTAAACTTGACTGCATTGAGGCCTAAATTTGCAACAAGGTAAATCCTGTTTTTCCTCAGGGCAATGAAAGGCCTAACTGAAACATTCTTTTACAAACTGTTTAGATTTTTTTTTTAATGTATATATTAATCTACATATACTAGTACGTTGAACTTAAGATTAGTTCTGAATCATATTAAGTATGTAATCTGAAATCTGCTTCTCTTTCAAACATCATACTGCGTCTGTGTTTGATCACTCTTGTTAAAGTGCCTTCTGATAATGTAATGTATCATTTTGAGAGGTTTATTCTTTTAGGTTTACACAGTGGTAGAACATATACCATACTAGAGCACAGTCTATACTGGTTTGTAGTGTCCCCAATACAGGGGACAGCATGCAGATATGAGGAAGAAAAGTTACTGACCAAAGAACTCAAACATGAACTTAACCCAGAGAAGGGTGAGTTATCCAAAGCCATAAAAGTGAAAGGTGACTGCAACAAATGCAAAATAGCTCATGATTTTCAGTTACTGATCAATAAAATGGCAGATGAACTTAAGAGTTGTCAGATACAATTCAACGCATATTGCAAAACCAATGTCTTTCTGTGCACAGTGATATGATTCAGAACAGCAAACTCTGCCACAATGTAACTTGCTTTGTTAATACGTTACATTAAGTATCTCATACTGAATATCTTCAGAGGTGTTTCTTAAACCCACCTGCTTTTTAAAAACAAACAAACAAAACCCAAACTATTTCAATTGTGGCGTGACTGACTGGTGCAGGCCAGTTTTAAAGCTCTTTCATCTATAACATGGCATATAGATTATGCCGTGTTTCCATCTAAATAAAAATTATAGCATGCCTTTTCATATTCTTGGCAGCCAGTGGTGAAGTATCTAGAGGCTGTGCAACGAACCCATATTTTCATACCTACATATTTGCACCTACATTCTCTGAGGCATATTCTCTAGACTAGATAAATGGCATGAAGATACAATGAAATTACCCCAGGATTACCTTTTAAATGACGAATATCCTCGAGAGCATCTTTTATAATTTAAAATCTGTAAGTGAACCAGGTAAATAATCTGATCATTCAATCATGAATCCACAGTCCTCCTGCAGGTATCTCAATCATGCATATGATGCCCCAGAGTGTTGAATCTTGCATATATATTTAAGGAATAATGAAAAGCTATGTAAATCACAACTTGACTGAAGCTTCCCTATGGCCTGTATGAGCATCTGAAGAGACTTGCAAACATTGTGTATAGTGTGAAGCTGGAACATATCACACAGCTGAAATGTGAGTTGATATGCTAGTTTCATAAAGAGTGTGGGAAAATTACAAGTTTAATGGGCTACATTTGAACAGTGTTATTTGTTCATTGTTTCCTTTCTGATTTTTTTCTAAATAAGCAAGTGAAACAAGTATATTTGTCCTACTGAATTTCTAAGAGAAAACAAGTTATTCCTGAGATCAACAGAAATTCCACAGAAGACTTTGGGGTTCTTTCCATTACATGTATTCTCTGTCCTTTGAAGGCATGTATAATCTGTTCAGAGACCAGAATCAAACCATAAGAAATTCTGAAGATAAAACAGGACTGAAGAAGTAGGTCTATACAAAATACACAGCAGTGCAATGAATGATTCACCGTGGACTACAATAAAGTATTTTGTAATAAGTGGAAGAAAATAAACATCATTAAACACATCAAGTGTGCTTTACACAGACATTGCTCTTTCTGAATTAAGTTAATGGACATAATCTGATTTTCCTGGAACTGTTCTAGTCAGCTCAGCCACGCTAGGAGTCTTTCCTTAATTTTTTAACACTCTGAGTATAAAGGACTACAAAACATGGACCAGCTTCTTTTCAGTTATATCTTCTGAGCCATTCTGACAGATTTTGAACCTTTAATAAATCTACATTTTAAAGAATCTTCAGGGATCATATTTCTGGAAGTATTTTCCTTTGGACAGCCTATTCTGTATCAGAAGGCAAATTATTTGATCATTATTTGGTGCTTCAGGAACTCATCAGTTCCTCTCCTCTCCTCTCCTCTCCTCTCCTCTCCTCTTAACAAACACTAACAGTGCTAAATCACCAAGAAATAATATATTGGATTGCAGTGATTTTAAATGTCAGAAACTGTATTTAGAAAAAGAACACATTCTACTTGTTCATAAGCTTAAAAACATTACATTTACAATATAAAATGCTCTATGAAACAGAGAAGCAAAAGTTAGTGAGTACCACAAGCATCTTGCGACTGGGCTATCTGGCCACCCAATGGATCATGTAACTTAATTTGCTCCTGAAAGTAAAGGCCAAATTCCCTCTTGCCCTCCGTTGACACCAGTGGAATAGCTGATTCACACTGGTGCACAAAAAGACAACTAGGATCAGTGTATTTGCTGTAGTATATAAATCTGTTGAATGCTACTTTTATAAAGGCAGCTCAGTTCAAAGAAATAAAACATATGGGCCAAATCTTGCTCTTTTTAGACTACTCATCACCTGGAATTGGAAGCAATTTCTCTGTCATAAAGACAAAGACCTTATGGCTGGTCACGTTGAAGGGAAGTACTCCAACGAATTGTACTAGTCAAAAGATACAGAAAAGAACATACAATTTTGTTTAGGATTTCCATCCACAAGACTAAAATGAATCCTTGTAACAGGCATTTAACCCTGTGTTGCAACTAACAGTATTAATAGAGCTGAATCATTCTTCTTTTCTCAGTACAAAAGGAAGTAAAAACAGACATGGAGCAAATGGGTGAAAATCAGTACTAAATTCTGCAGCAAGATACAAAATCCTTGTGTTAGAGTTGCTGGTTTTTTATGTTCTTGTACAGCACCCAGACAATGATGTTCTGAGGTGACTGGTTTCCACACGCTGCTGGAAAATATGGTGAATAACATACATGGTAGTGCAATTTATACATCTATTCTAGTGGTCAAATTAGCATTTAATTTTCATGCATATAAGCAAAAGCTGAAATTACAGTGAAACTGTAAATAAAGGTCATCACATCCTGTTTTCATCCTTCCTAGTAGGTGATTTCATGGTGTCCTCCTTGCTATGTTAGTTACATCCAGTTTGCAAACACCCTAAGTGCAGTCACAAGCCCTCCTTTACAGCATGCCGGGAGACAGGCACCTCAGTTTGCAGCGAGTTACGAGCAGGCTGTGAGTGGTGTAATGGAGAGAAACCCTTGAGCAGCTTTATACTTAAGGATCAGGAGCCAAATCTTGATGTCACTTAAACTAGCAGACATTTTGTGTTTTGGCAGGAGTAGAGTTGAGCTGCAAGTCTGCTCAAGAATATGTGTGGCTGTGTGCAAATAACATGTTCCAAGACACTGTCTCATTTCAAATATAATCTTATTAAACATTTCAAAAATAGAGTAAGGTTACTGTCTGTAGAGTCTATCCATTAAGCTGCTTCTGATATAAAGAATAAGGAGGCTTCTAATGGTTTATTTGAAATTCTAGCTGAGTCACCAACATAAATCCAAAACATTCACATATCTTCTGGTATGAAGCAAATTTTGTCACAGCTGGAGAAGGCGTAAGTCTGAACTCTGACTTTTTTCCCCTCCATCCATGAAACGGCTACATCAAACACCTACGCATAAAGAGATACCATTTTGGTGATTCATAAACACTGACAAACCCACAATTATCACGTAATCTTTGAAAGCCAGACTTGAAACACTTTGTTTCTCCCAGTGGTCAGTTATTCACATAAGGCGAGTCCAGGTAAATATTCACGGGACTAAAAACTCATTAAATACTTCACACTGGGGTTTCTGAAGGGTGTTTATTTTTCAGTCTTCCTGCCCTAATGATGTCCTGTCATATCTAAATTATAAAACTATGCCCAGTCAAATAATTTGCAAAACAAATCTAAAAATACTCAGTAAGCCTTTTCCAATGTCAGGTAATTAACTTTCTCATAATGTTCACAATAAATGTATTAAGATTATTCTATTTCTGGGCAATATAATTTATTTGACATTTGCCTTGAATAATTTTTCCAATTGTCATTTGCAGGTCTTCAATTAATTTTCTTTCTCTGATATTATTTTTAATATTAAGAATACTTAGTTTCCAGAATGGGAAAACTTGTACAAAAAGCCCACCTGGGGTCAAATTTGTTTTAATAAAATAATAAAAATTTGGACAAAAATTACTGCATAGGAAATACCCTCCTGAAAGATTTCTGACTTTTGCTGTTTCATAAACAAGTCAGGGATTTGATTTAAATTAATCACTGTTTTTACAGAGATATGCAACTGCAGCTGTTCTTATCTACTACTTATAAACCTATAAATTACTGAGCTAATTTCATTTCTGCCTTAGATCACATACATAAAATGTAATAGTACATAAGGAAGGAGATGACAGGAAGAGAAGATTCAGTTTTCTTCATCTAATGATATTTTTCTGAATACACATAATGACCACAATGTCCAAATTGAGAATTTTGTTGCTAGGGGCAACACCATACAAAGTATTCTCCCAGCTGCCTCAGTTATTACACCTCCATCTACCTATCATCACATGTGTTCTCTACATGTGATGTACTCACTACTAATTTTGTCCTCATAACCTCCCAAGTCAACCATTTCTTCCAGAAATCCCACAGAGAAAATCATCCAAACGGTTCTTTTGTTCCAGTAACATATCCGAAATGAGATTATGTCAGAGAAGAGAGAGGTAGAAAATACCAGAATTTATTTAATGCCAAATGTTTCCCAGGACACTAAAAATAGCACCTCTGTGCTTCTATTTGAAACTCTCTGACTCTAAGATGGAGGAACTTTTGACCAACATTGAGTATGTTGGCAGACACGCAACAAATTAGTACACGTTCAAGAGCTCATTGCCTGAGTACATAGAGACACTGTAAGAAAATGGGGATCACTGAACCTTGTGGAGATGAAGTCACCGATAGGTAAAATGATGTTCACCTACTAGGAAAATCAGTGTAAATCTGATAACTTCTGCCTCTACTTACCTGATTTATGCCCTGCCATGTATTTATTAGAAAAATTTAGGTACATAAGAAGCTTCAGATATGTTATGGGCTAGAACTTGGTCTAAACGTGATTTCCCATGTTTGGATGCTCAACTTCAAATGCTTCTAGGAATCTGGTCATCAAGTTGAGCACCCACAAATCCAAATGAAGGTAAATTATGCCTATGATTAGGTCTGGATTTAAAAAAAAAAATAATATTACATACCCAATGTCAAGGAGTGGTGGAAGCAAGCTGCTCAGCAAGGGAAACTGGGAGCTAAACATGGCAGCAAGGCAGGCAAGGGGCAGTGACAAGGAGCAAAGGCTCACAGCACCCTAACAAGGCAAGCAGGACAGGTCCAGTGACAGTAGTGAGGTTCAGCTAAGACTCCCAGTCCTCAGACAAGTCCACAGTCATGGGGCAGGTCCAAGGTCAAGCCAGGAAGCCAAGTCAGCAAGCCAGTGACAGGATCAGGTCTGGAGACAGTAAACAAGACCGGCCACAGCCCAGTGACAGCCAGACAAGTCCACAGAGATAAGGCAGGTCTGGGACGAAGGCAGGTCAGCAGGGCAGGGCTGGGGTCAGGGAGGCACATGGCGAGGCATGGGCAGGGTGGCTACAGCGGAGACCCAGAGCCTGGGCTTGAAAGCAGTTCCAGGCAAAGGGGGACAGGCTCTCACTTCTCACAGGTTCTTCTCACACAATGGTTTCCCGGGTGCAAGGCTGAACGGCTGCGCTGCCAAGGCTGGCCCTGAGCCCAGGCAGCCAACTGCCCCAGAAGGGAGGGTGCATTCAGGTCCCTGGCACCTAATTCCCATCCCTACCAGGGAAGTGGGGTTTATGCACAGCTACTGCACACTATGCGTACCCTTATCTTCTGTAATGTAACCCTTACTTATGATCTACGTTGCTGGTTTAGGGTACGTGTTTGAGTGAAAAAAGATTTGCACAATACCGGACATGGAGTATTTGGGGACAAATTTCCAGATCATACTTCCGTCTAATAACAGATACTATCAACACATTTGCAGGTTTTATGTATGTGATACCCATCACCTTTTTGTCCATTATATTATGTACACATGCATACAAATATGTACATGTATATATTTATATATATTTCACATACAAACGCACACACACACACGTCAATACATAACCTGACATATATCCTATTTGTGTTCATGCTTATTCTCAGTTTTTCAATTTATTTGTACAATGTGAAAGACAACCTTTTGTATACACAGAATCCAAAGCAGTATACTTAAGGCAGAGAAAAGGTCAAAGCAAGGTTAATTGCATTTCTTGACATTTCACAGAAAATATGAGTTCTTTGCGCAGTAAAAGTTTAAAGGAGCAGCTGGCAGTACTGGCAGAAAACTACGGAGTTGTGAACAATCAATATACCAACACAAAAGGGAAAAGCTATACTTTAAGTGTAATTAGTAAGGCATTGTAAAGTAGTGGGAATGATATAATTGTAAGTACAACATTAGCTCAATAATGACGAAAATAACCCAACTGTTTATTTTGTGAAAGTGGTCTTTTTTTTGCTAAACATACCCTATTTAGAAGCTGGAGAGGAGAAACAAAAACAGAAAAAAGGATCACTAATGGCTTTCAAAATACTATAGAATTCAAAAGCATAACAGACAGAAATGCGTGTCATTAAAATGAATAAGCATATTTAAAAGAATCTCTCCTATTAAAAATCTAATTTTGGTTGGACTTTTTCTGCACTTTTTGGAGTAAAGTTCAATTCAAAGAAAAGAGCCAAAGGGGAAGACTTGGAAACAGCCATGCAGTATCTTTTTCGTAACAGAAAGCATCAGGCATGTTTTCTGGACTAATTTTTTTTTTTTTAAGTGTATCATCTTGAAGAATTTAGAAAAAATCACAGCCAACTGGACTTTAGCTCAGAACATTGATTTCTAACATATCCAGTTTCACAGACAGCTGTCACTGAGGTCTCATGTGTATAAACTAGATTCACCTCTGATGTTTCTAGATGCCTTTTTGCGTTGTGTTTCCCCAGCCTCGGTGGCAGCTGTCTCTCTGCTGTTTATTGCTTGTGAAATGGGCAGTGGTTACATCAGCCAAAGGAGACTTCTTTCCCTTAACTCAGATTTTAATATTAGCAGCCCTTAAACTGACCATTGCAGATTAGTGGAAAGGATACACTCAAGCCCCTGAGAATCCCCAACACCAAGAGTGGCATAACATCTCTTTAAGCAGTATTTCTGCACAAGGAAAAAGCGGAGCTGATGATACCTGGGTAGGGTATGCTGCAAGAGACCTGATTACAGAACTGAAGTCTGTCATCCAGTTACAGCAGCACATTACAAATTACCGTGCCTACACATTCCTCTGTGACACCTGACAAGTAAGTCTTCATCTGCTTCATCATCTGCTTTGTATCTCCAAAATGGAGACTATAGCACTTCCCCACCTGAGCAGGTTAAGGAATTGTAGCTACAGTAGTGACAGAGACATCCAGATACCATAAAGAATGGGATGTATAAGAGAGAAGATTTGAGGCCAAATTCTGATTGGTTTGCACAGCTCTAACAAGCTCTACTAGCCTTGGACATAACTACTACCTTCCTTCGTCATGGATTGCTAATGATATAGCACCATGATAATGTTTGATGGATTGTGAAAGGCCACTGTTCTCACTTCATAATATTTAAAGACACCATACTATACACACATCCAGTGAAAATTCAGTCTTACCCATTATAGCATTGGCAGCTTTGGTATTTGTTTTTACGTAATTCTGAAGACTGCCTTTATTATATGTCTTGCATTTATCAATAAACAATATCAAAAAGAATTTGGAAAAAAAATATAAAGATAAACGTAGGTCATAGATCATTCTTACTTTTCTTCTTTTTTTAAGATCATGTACAGTTCACAGCAGAGTCATGAACCCAGCTCCCAATTTAAGTTTTTGTTGGCATAATGAACAGTTTTTTCTAATTCTACTCAGTTTTAATAGTTATAGCATATCATCCACAGGTACTCTTAAAACAAACATTAATGCCACAGTACAGGGTTAATTGCTGGATGGGATTACAAAGATGTTTTAAACAGTTGTGGGAAAAATCCATTGCAACAAAAGCAATTTAGTAAACTCCTTTAAGCAAAGCTGCAGTTTGTGGATATGGAACAAACGGTCTAAGGAACAACGGGCACACAAATACCTATACAAATGGAAAATACTGTAAGCCAAATATATTTAAGTCTGGAAAACAGGGTATTTGTGATTCTATGCAAAAAACAGGATAGAAAGTGAATTTGATTCTACCATAAACCAGCAAGTTTATCAATGACCAGGCGCATGATATATTAAAATATCTGTTGTGAGGTTACTCACACAGCCTAAGATATTCATTGGATATTCAAGGTGTATGCTGTCTCCATTTTGTCTAACTGTAGTTAAAATGTTGTTGTCTCACCAGCTAATTAGGTCAAAACAGCTATGTTCATCAGGGACCAGTCAGGTCTTGGGTAACATGACTAATTACAAGCATAATAGCTGTTCATAATTTATTAAGCTCATCCTAAAGGCTATTTTTTTCCCTAAAGACATGAACAACTTATTAGGCAGGTCAGTTTAAGAAACTGACAGATATCTGAGATGATACTGAGACTAAATTAATATACAATAATATACTCCTTAACAGTATGGTATTCTTTCCATGACCAATACCTATCTTTTGCATAGTATTTTTCATATCTAAACACATTCACACTTCATTGTCTTTTAAACTCCATGTCCTTTAGAAACTCAGCTAGTCTAATGTGCCATGTTGAGGTGTTTGGGTCCCAAAATGTTAGAAACATTCACACTCTTGGAGAAAAAAAGAGTGGGCTAAAATGTAGCACTGTGGTTTGCAAGACACCGTCCAAAGGATGGCTGTAGAGTAAGCAGTGGGACTTTATACTCTTGAAAACCAAAAATTACTTGACTAACCTTGTCCAACTTGAACTTCTTCTAAAGAGTTCTGAATAGCATTTATAAACAGCATCAAGCAATTAAAAATAACACCACACATTTTAAATGTCAATATATAATTTGCAGACTATCTGGATGATAATAAAAATGCCATGAAAATTAAAAATACGGACCATATTTTCAAATTGGCTTAGCAGCAAACCAGTATATTTCTGTCTCAGCTTCCCCAACTCATCAATACAGTCCTACTCAGCCTATGAAAATTACCCTTTGTAAGCACTGAGCACACATATAACAGGTGTGTGGTTCCCCAGTCCTCACTAAATGTAAACTGCTTATGTTAACACGACTATATATAACCACAGACTTTCTGTCCAGTTATAAAACATCTTTATTAATCAAAACAACCTTAAAAAAACCACACCATGTATTGAATATAAATATTGGTGTATTGAAATACCACAAAGAGAGCCAGTGTTCAGAAAGTGCTGAATGCTAAAATACTGAGAACACCAAATAATTAAACATTTCAAAGACCTTGACCTACAGGCTTAGAAACAGAAGTAGCTTTAGTAGGAACTTTGGTGAGTATGCTCATTTCAAGGCAAGCACTGAACAGCAGAAAGACACCAACTTAATATCATTACTTAATATGAATCTAAAAATAAAACATGACCTTTTTTTAATTTCACAATGGGCAGAGTCATGGGAAGTATTTTGAGAGCTTAAATACAGACACAAACAAGGTCATTTGGTTAACAGATAGAGCTGATAGAGCAGACTGAGAATGAAGTAAACATCATGTTCTCCCTCATCCCAGATTCACTGGTACTTTCTTTGATACAGACTTACTGTACACTGAGGAACATCACAAGAATAAATTTTCATCACACTTTATTTTGACCTCAATAAAAGTTGTATAAATTGGATGCTGTTTCTGAGAAGACAGCAGTCAAGGTTGCTCATGATGAACTAATTATAAAAACTTTTCTGCAATAAAGCAGATTTTCTTAACCTAAAAGCCCCCCTTTTTGCAATTTATTAATGCTATTTATTTATTGAGTGACTAAAGTTACTACATGCAAATAAAGATCTTCCTCAGAGACAACACTGATGAATTGCTTACTGGAGAAGTAGTTTGGAATCCTAGAAAAATAGGTCTGGAAGTAACCTCAAGAGGACATCTGATCTTGCCTACCACACAGCAGGATCAGTTATATCTGTCTCATTAGTGAAATATGCATATGAATCTAACACCAACAGTGACTGAGACTCCATGCCCTCCACACAAGCTACTGGAGGGCTTCACTATCCTACCATTAAACCATAAATCATGCCACAAAGAATTAGAAAGAAGATAAGGCCAATATAATTTAAAGGAAAACTGAGAACAAATGAGGCGACAGGTACAGAATTACATCTTTTGATGTAACTACAACTATGTCAGTTTTAATTATATCTAATTTGTTGATGTTGTATGTGTCTTATATAGCTCGAGATTTTCACATATATTTTTTCACTGCTGATATTTAAAATGCAAGTCAAAGTGCTTGGAGGAAACATGACAACCACTTTATGTTTCCTTACTGACTGGAGGTACTCAAGCTCATGTTTCTGTGAAGGTTATTTGAGTTCATACAACCAGAATTTACTTTTTGTGAGTAGCCTCTAATATTTACTCAATGTTTGCTGCTTTCATGAACATTTCAGCCAGCAAGCTTACTTGGTCTAACAGTTGCAGAAGCAAATACAAAGAGTTGAAACTAGTAGGACTTAATTTAGCTTCAAAAATATTTGATGAAATTGTGAAAATTTACTCACCTCCAACACCATACCAGACTGCAATACTGGAAGAACAACTAATCCTAAAGTAAAATAAAAATAATGTCTTGTAATATATATAAGCAGCTGCTTGATAACTATGTCAATGAGATAGAATTTAGATAAGAAAATTTAGCCTGATGTTCTTTAGCTTCCATATAATGCAGTCTGATGTACTGTGAAACACTCCAGGGAGATCACTAGATGCCACTCACACCAGCCTTTTAAAATTAGAGTATAAACATCATTGCTGGGCACTATGTTTAAGCTGCAACAATATACAATTCTACTCGAAATCTGCCAGGCCTTCAAAAACAGTGCAAAATTCAAGAATCAAATAAGTCGTTCTTGTGCCCCTCTAATAACCCTCAAGAAAGAGTCTTTGAATCAAACAAGACCTATGATAATATGTAAGCAAAGCCAACTATAGAAAAATTGAAAATCTGACAGAGATTGTAGTCTTCCCACCAGTACTACCAGCAGCAGAAATAATCAAGGCCACGTAATACAGTTGCTCTCCTTCTGCCCTTCATTCACACTCTGGATAGACCTAAACCCGTGCATAACACAATCCTATTTATATTCTTTTCAATGGGTTGGGAAAAAAAAAGGAAAGAAAACACATCCTAGTGCATAAAGCCAGAAGTTGTAACACAGAATATAGAGAAGAGGCAGATTAAATGAGCTAAGAAGCTGCCAACTCTACATAGTCACTCTTCAATTGGATTTCATGCTCTCAAGTGTTAGGCAACAGTCACAATGCATTAACCCAAAGTATTACAAGAGCAGTGATTAAATGGGGCTGCTATCCATCCCAGAGCACTGCATCTGGTTACTATTAAACCTTAAGTAGTGATTAGAGCAATGAAAAACAGAATTTTGATGGGTTTCTGCAAAGACAAAAGCTTAAAAGTTGTTTTTTGCTAACTATCTTTTACCGTCAAAAGAGGGAGGGCTGGTGCAGCACACAGGAGGGGGAGAAGTTGGTTTCTGAACTCTAAAATGTAGCTAATTTAAGAGATCTGCCAAACTTGCCATGGGCTTACAGTAAAACTATCACTTGTGTCACTGGAAGACTGTTAGAACTGTAACTTACTAAAGTATTGTACGGAAGTTATATTCATGCATTTGAGGGTTTTGTTTGCAATGATGACAATTTATGGAAAAAAAAAGATATTCTAGGAGGCTAAAGGAAATGTTAGTCTCTTTTATCAGTTTTATCTGGTGAAATTGTATTACATATTTATCAAAGATACAGTAACTCAATATTCCATATATGTATAACTGTATGTACAATTTATGTGTGTTTCAGCTTATTAGTCTAGACCATTTTTTCCTCAGTATCTGATTATTGCAGTATCAAACACAGTTTGGTATTGTTCCAGAAAGCAGTTCTAAAAAGTAGTTCCTGATAAGCTAATAGCTTGAAAAAAACCAAAAGCTAAAGATAAACAGCTCTGTATTTGATCTGCAAATCAGATGCAAAAGAGAAAAGGCTGACATTGTAAATCACAGAGACGTTCAAGGTTAGAGGGCAGGCTGATGGATGAGAAACGGAGGATGAATTCTAGAGTTCTGGAGAGCTTCTTTTGGAAGACTCTGTAAAGGAAATCTCTTGTGTCAGTGAACAACTTGCCTTTTCTTTATCCTGCAAAGGAAACCTCTGCAATAAAACATACACATTACATAGCTGTCAAACCAAAGGTCCATCTACCCCACTAATTTGGGCAGTGCTCAGAAGTGGATGCTTAGGAAATTTAAAAAGTTTTTTGAAGTTTAAGTTTTTTAAAGTAAAAATGGTGAGAGTAACTGGGCACTTGCACAGGTTGCCCAGAGAGGTTACGAAGGCTCCATCATGGGAGATATTCGAAAGCTGTCTCAACATGGTCCTGGGCTCTGTGTGACCCTGCTTGAGCAGGGGGTTGGACTAGATGACCTCCAGAGATCACTTCCAACCTCAACTGTTCTGCAATTGAGTGAAGAAGGATGCAACAACAGGCAAATGTATATGATATTTCCTTTTAATACATTTTTCCTACTCCAAGCAATCTATGGCTTAGGAATCTTTGGAATTAGAGGTTGCGTCTTTGTGGATGGTTACTAGGATTGATGTTTTTTTCCTAAATCTGTCCATATGCTTTTGGAAAAAAAGGGCGATACGAAGGAGTCAGTCCTGTGGTGGTCGTGTAAAGCACGGATATGTGTCGTGTGTGGGCATCTCAGGGGTTGGTACTGCAACTAGTACTATTTAACATCTTTGTTGGGATTGAGTGCACCCTCAGCAAGTTTGCCAATGACACTAAGCTGTGTGGTGCAGTTAACATGCTGGAGGGAAGGGATGCCATCCAGAGGGACGTGGAGAGGCTTGAGACGTGGGCCTGCGCAAACCTCACGAAGTTCAACAAGGCCAAGTGCAAGGTCCTGCATATGGGCCAGGGAAATCCCAAGCACAAATACAGGCTGATGGAGAATGGATTGAGAGCAGCCCTGAGGAGAGGGACTTGGGGGTATTGGTGGATGAGAAGCTCAAAATGAGCTGGTAATGTGCACTCACAGCCCAGAAGGCCAACAATATCCTGGGATGCATCAAAAGAAGCATGGCCAGCAGGTCGGGGGAGCTGATTCTGCCCCTCTACTCCACACTGGTAAGACCTCACCTGGAGTACTGTGTCCAGCTCTGGAGCCCTCAGCACAGGAAAGACACGGACCTGTTGGACCAAGTCCAGAGGAGGGCCACAAAGACGATCAGAGGATTAGAGCGCCTCTCCTATGAGGAGAGGCTGAGAGAGTTGGGGTTGTTCAGCCTGGAGAAGAGAAGGCTCCAGGAAGACCTTACAGCAGATTTCCAGTATCTGAAGTGCAGGAAAGCTGGAGGGGGACTTTTTACAAGTGCATGTAGTGATAGCACAAGGGGCAGTGGCTTTAAACTGGAAGAGGGTAGATTTAGATTAGATAGTAGGAAGAAATTTTTCACTGTGAGGGTGGTGAGGAACTGGCACAGGTTGCCCAGGGAAGTTGTGGATGCCCCATCCCTGGAAGTGTTCAAGGCCAGGCTGGATGGGGCTTTGAGCAACCTGATCTAGTGGGAGGTGTCCTTGCCTATGGCAGGGGGGTTGGAACTCGATGATCTTCAAGGTCCCTTCCAACCTAAACTATTCTATGATTCTATGATCTATGTAGTAGGACTGTCACCCATATTCTGACACCCAGAAGAGCACTAGAAAACAGCATTACTTTCTCACTCATATTTTAAGTCTTTCCATCCTCATAATGGCATCATACCTATCTTTGCATGAAATTTAACTGCGACATAATATTCTCTTTAAGACTTCTCATGCTGCTGAGAAAAAGGACACACATTCCTTCCTCTATTTGTCACTGTATATTCTATTTATATCTATTCATTTATTTAAGATGTTTATCTTTTTATCTTTTTTCCTGTATCAGATTAGTCTGGACTTCCTAACAAAGCAAGTCCACATTTTACATAGAAAGCTCTATAACCTCCAGATCTAAGAAAGATACTCAAAATACTTACTAATATATGCTTAATCCCTGACTAAAGTTGCCAGACAATATAAGTCTAATGATATTTAATGATAATGATGATAGCAAACTGATGATGACACATCAGTTATTGCTAATGAAACCCTAGAGCACTAAAGTTGAGTGTAAATTGTAAGGCAACTATGTTTAGCATTGCTCGTCCCCAAGTAGACCATGAAGGTACTGTAAGAGCACAGAATACTTCTTTGTCTGCTGCTTTCTGTGCAAAGCATCATGGAGGCATGGCACACTTCCCACCCAGGTCCCATCCCATCATTCCATCAGGAGGCAGCTGGGTGTAGACCTGGAAGTCGGGATTTGTACCCAAGGCCATCCCAATTACATACTAAAGTACATCATTATGATTTACCTCTTTGACATGGCTTTGGAGGTGTTATTGCTAATATCAAAATGGCAGAGTTGGAGAAAAAGCCACAATGAGGGACATCTTACACTTTACTAATCTTGCCCTACCACTGGGTATTTCAGGAAAAAATACAATAACATATCTAAATTGAATTTCTCAGTGTGCTTTTCTAAAAGAGCATGCACAAAGCAAAGTTGAAATTAACTCCATTATGTCTTTGCTGGGTTGTTCCTTTATATAGACGCTTGGTAATGAAAAAAGCAATGATATATGTAAATAGATAGAGTTTACTTGCAGAAAGCATTTAATCTTCTTAGAGCTATTTCACAAGCTATTCAAGTGCTGTAAAAATGCAAAAGGAATTAATTCCAAATTCTCTTCCTGCCAACAGTTTAGAGTATATACTGCATAGACTTTGTGTCTAACTATGAATGCTGAAATCAGTTCAATAATTCCTTGTAATAAAAGGCCTTTTTTTCACTAACTTTCTAGTTATCATCAGTATTTTATCATTTTTATTAGAGAATACATTTCTAGATATAACTAAAAATCAACATTTTGCATTCTATTCACTTTTTGAAATTGGCAGTACCTGCTGCATAAACATATATAAACACTTTGTGTTTATATACATATATATATACACACACACACGCTGTTATATAAACAGTATATAAACACTTAGTCGCCAAGGTAAGCAGCTCTGGTGACAGCACGATCTGTAGCGGAGCGTTCTACTGTGGTGCACAAGGAGGTTTCCCTAAGTGGAGAAACCTCAGGGGAGCCAAGAGAGCGGCCAGGAGCAGCAGGGCGTGCAGGAAGGGTGCTGAAGCTCTGCTGGCTTGACCAGGGAGCAATGGTATCCACTCAGCAGAAAGCCATAGCCTCTCTAAGCTCTACACCTACCATGACTGAAGTGGCTTCTCAGACAGAGCTCCGGTGGGAACACGCTGCCAGCTGGGTGCCAGGCTGCAGGCTGTGTCCTGCTCTTATGCCAGTACCGGATGGCTGCAGTGAGCACACCTGTGGGAAGTGCACCCAGGTAGAGGAACCCCTACGCTTAGTGACAGAGCTCCGGGAGGAGGTGAGTAGGTTGAGGAGTATCAGGGAGAGCGGGACATAGGCTACTGGAATCGCACCCTACCTTCCCTGACACAGGCCCAACAGGCAGAGAAGATGCAAGATACAGAAGATTGCATATCCTTTCTCTGCCTGGCTGAACACTGTGACTTAAGGGATAGGAGGCAATGGCGACAAGGTGTTGCCCGGTGCAGCAGGCACATCTCGTCTGTGACTACCCCAATTTCCCAGGTGCCCTTGCATAATAGGTATGAGGCTCTGCATGTGGAACCAAACAATGATGAGGACAACAGATCTTCTCATTTGGAGGTGTCACCGAGGTTAAGTCAGCCTACACCATGCGTCAAAACTGCTTGCACAAAGTAAAAAGGTGGGTCATTGTCATAGGAGACTCCTTTCTCAAGGGAACAGAATGCCCAGTATGCAGACTGGACTCACTTTTTAGGAAAGTCTGCTGCCTCCCTGGGGTCCAGGTTAAAGATTGACAGCCCTGGTACAGCCCTCAGATTATTATCCAGTATTGATTTTTCAGGTAGGCAGTGAAGAAGTTGCAACAAGAAGTCCAAGGGCAATCAAGAGAGACTTCAGGGTCTCAGAATGACTGGTTAAGGGATCAGAAGCACAAGTAGTCTTCTCCTCCATCCTTCCATTTGTAGGGAATGATGAGGGAAGAAACAGGAAGAGCTGACCTGGCTCTGAGCCTAGTGACTTGGCAGTGCTGGGTTAACAGTTGGTCTTGATGATCTTAAAGGTATTTTCCAAACTAAACAATTCTAGGATTCTATGATTCTAATTCTTTCACAAGTCTCTCTTAAACACATTCAGAAGATTAGATTTTGCATGGATATACATATATATATATGAGATAAATAAGCTAATCTAACAAAAAAAAATCCATTTTCTTTCTATCTGCTGGACACTAGAAGAAATGTACCAGGTTCAATAATCTTTCTGTTTATCACTATTTTCCTAAGGCTTTTTTTGGCTTTTACTGTGGCATATTCCCATGGAAACAGAGTTCATAGGTCATCCAAGACCAAAAGCCCTCTCAGAATTAGAGGACTGTAATCAGCAACATGTTGAGAAATAAGTGACTGCAGAAAATCTTTAGTGAAATCTGAAGTGTACCACTTCAGAAACTTAATTTTATCCCTATTGTGATTATGAAAGTTTGACATTAAATCTGCTAAAACTCTCAGAAAACTTAGTAAGTTAGCACAATGAAACATGAGGAGATGGCCTATGCCTGTGTTACATCCTTTCTCCCAGTGGGCTAACCTAAATTTCATGGAACTCATCTACACAGATAAACAACTGTATTTAACCAAATCAACAGTCAAGGGAAGAAACAATTGATCAGGACTTTTCCCTTCTTCTTTTCCATTTTGAGGTTCTTTTTGTGCATTTTCTGCTTGTTTATGAAAGTCAACCTTTATAATTGCCTGACCTTAGTCCGAAAATATAGCATGGAAGCAGAAATTATTAACTTGGTTTCATATACATTACGCAAAATACAGCAGACAGGGATTATAATTTGCTGCTATTGCCGATCAGAGATCTGTACCTTGCTTTCAATCTTCCTACAGCACATTCTGCTGTTATCCTGCAATTGTCTGAGATAACATACATTAAAGTTGTTGCATACACTAGTACAGGTTCCGCTAGCCATGGACACAGCAGAAATCCCACCCCTCAGAATTACACAAGGAAAGGAACATCAACAACCTCAATGTAAACTAGCTCCAGATTTTTAAAGGCTGTAGGTCTTTTGAAGACATGGCTTCCTACACTTCACCTGTGTATGCCCTGATAACCAAATAACATTTCACTCATATTTCTTTATGGTGCAGAGATGACCACATCATTCATATTTCCTTGCAATATTATCTGCCTGTGGAAGATCTTCAGATTACTACTGGCTGACAAAGCCAAGGGTAATAGCTCCTCCATAGGATAGAGAAGATTTCTTCTTGTTGTTCCAATGCATCATGAGGGTCAGCTAGTATTGGGGGTATAAGAAATTTTCTCATGCTGAACATTTACAGTTTTTTTTGCTTGCCCCACAACTTCATAACAGCATATACTCTGAGCAAGAGCAAGCAAAACTTTGCAGTCATTCCTATACTCTCAATGAGGAAATTCAGATTTCTGCATGCAGGGATGTTATCTCTGCTGATGCCCATCCTGTTATTTCTCAGGAGAACAATTTCTGTCACTTCACGTCCCTAGTAATCTGGGTATCACAAAAGGATAGATAAAGGAGTGTCTTAAAGACAAGGATAAGGTTTTACTTAACATTCAAGTGATTTCTCAATATGCTATGGAGAACCAGAATGGAGAACATAGCTGCAGCTGCAGCTGAATGAAATGTTGTCCTGTGTATCACATGGTCTGACAGCTTCAATACTATATTGCTAAAATTTAGCTGGGAAATGGCAAAGTTAGATGTGCCATTGAACTAGCCATCGTTTTTCAAGGTAGGGTGCAGTCTACTCACCATTGAAAGGTCATGCTACACTAAGGGCAGCAGAAGAATGTATACCAGTAAGCAGGAAACCAAGGAGTTAATTATGTCTCTTCTGTCAAAAGAGAGAATCCTGTGCCCAAAACGAAATCTGAGCCCTTTCCTCTGACAATCAGCATGGTCTGCCTTTTTGTAGCACGTGTTTTAACCAGTTCATCTGTATCCCCCTATATCTCTTGGAAAAATATTGGGCTATGTTGGCAGTGTGGTATTCTGTGTTATACAAGATAGAAAGAAGCATGCAACTTCACACTCAAGCTATAGTGCTGAATCAGTAATTTCCGTGTTTATGAATGTTTAATAAGGCCAGACAGCAAACTAATCTTTATGGGGCTCCAGAGTAAGGGAGATAAAGTTTCTCAGCACGACTAATATATCTCTTCCCTGCTAAGAACATTAGGCAGTCTGTTTTCCTCAAATTCCTCCGTTTCCCTCAGACATGTTATTAATAGTCAGGACTAACTGACTGACTGATTCGAAAAGATTTGTGTACTCTTCACCAATGGCAGGAGACAATCCAAAAAGCAAGAGAATGTTGTTCCTATCCTATGTTTTGACCTAAATCCAGACTGTGCCAGGTCTAGGATATTTCCTGTAATTAAAAATGTTTGGAAACAACTGCAGAACCCTTTCCAGAAGCTTGGTTGGGAAAAGAAGGATTTGACAACAGGCAGTAACTAACTGTTAAGTCAGGTTTCTTCTGGATTAATCACTGTTGTTTTTCTGAAATATTTACAGGTAGCTATTTGAGTGGGAAAGAGCATCGCCTGTTTTAATCTCACTAGTAAGGAAAGAGAGGGAGAGAGAGAGACAGCATCTTCCTCAAAGCTTGTAGAAGCTCACTGGCTGGGGAAATTTGACTCCTTGTGCTCCAAGCATCTTCCTGAATGTGGATGATCTGTTCAACAGGTGGACTTTAGATCTTTTCTGTGGATTGCAGGATTTCTAGTTTAATTAAATTTGCTTAGCCCCCTCTTCAGGACACTATTGAAAGTCTTCTCCAAAAGCAGAGACAAAATTTCTGTATGAATGGAAACTTTGCATAGGCCTAGGTAACTTCTATATTGCATTGCCTGCTTTTGTTTTGGTTTTACACTTCCATCCTTTTGCCTACCTCTGGCACAGTACCTCAGAGAAATACATACAGTAACACTTGATCGATATCTTCAACACTTTGATTTGTAGATTGCATCTATCTACACACTGCAATACATTTTTTGAATCTGATGTAATCCTTAGCCCAAGATCAGGTACTCGTTAAGTCTTTTTTAGCTGGAGAAACCCTACTAACTTAACATGACTCTTCAAGAAAAAGGTTCCATAGAGATAAATGGTTCTTATACAGAGATATTTGATAAAAAAGCATGTTACAATGGGCAGAAAAAATAGACATATGGATGACAAGAATCTATAAGAAGTGAGGAAAGAAATATTTAGACATTTTCTTTGACCTGTTACCATAAAGATGGTGAAGTCTCTTAAGATGACGAACCTCATCATTACAGCTAGAAAAGCTTAGTGATGCTGTGATCCCTTGGCGTGGTATGAATTAATGTATTAGCTTTGGTTGTGAAGCCTCTGATTTCTGGATGTTTTGGATATGAACTTACAGAATGTCTATCTGCTTTTTTTTTCTTTCTTTTTTGAAGATTCCTAATGAACTGAATAACCTACAAAAATACAAGTTAAAAACACAGTTGTCAAGTTTCCTCACTGATTTTGAAGGTTTCTGTCACTGTAATTGTTGCCTGAAAATACCCTGGTAGGATCTGAGAGATATGTAACAGTAACATACACCCTGTGACCTTTGTGGTTCAAACATGTACCCCAATATCTTAAAACCTTCATGGTTACCAGAGGATGTTTCTTCCCCTCTTGCTTCCGCAGTGTCACCCCAGTGTATTTCTCTCTCTGGCCTTTGCAGATGAAAGAGAGTCCATTACACCACCCTTCTGGCATAATAAGAGGTGTGCTGGTAAGCTAGGGAACCTTTTTTTTACGTATTTGTCATACTTTTGAAAGAAGATTGCCATACTGTTGCCCGGCAAATTTATGTCATGCTGATCTGAAGCCACTTATAGGTCAAATCCAAACAAAATCATTTATGTACAACATTCAAATTAAATAACATGCTTAATATCTGTAAAAGACATAGGTAAATGCACAGAATACATTTAATCTGCCTATGCTAAACCTACATTAGAATGTTTCTCACCTCATTGTCTTGCTCCTTGCTTCTGTCAAGGCTGCAGTCATGGTTTCCATCTCTGTGTATAACTTATGGGTCAGTATGCATTTATAAGAGAAAATTATTCCATGAGAGAAGTCCCCTAGGAGAGGAGGCCTCTGAAAAAGAGCTTCCTTTCGCAACTTTTTTCAGAAGCCTAATAAAATCCTTCTGTCTTAGTGGAACATGTGATGCTATCCTTTGCAATCCTAGGAGATCCAGACAGATACAGCCTTTCATCCTGAAACTCTGACTTTTCTCTTCTTCTATAGGAGCTGATCTGGCTACTTAAAGAGCTCTTTCATTTTGGGGGGATAAAAGGATCTTGTCAGTGGACAAGGGAACAGCTACTGATGTCATCTATCTGGACTTCTGTAAGGCCTTTGACATGGTCCTCCACAGCATCCTTCTCTCTAAACTGGAGAGATATGGATTTGATGGACGGACTATTTGAAGGATAAGGAATTGGTTGGATGGTTGTATCCAGAGAGTAGCGGTCAACAGCTCAGTGTCTGGATGGAGATCAGTGACAAGTGACATCCCTCAGGGGTCTGTATTGGGACCAGTACTGTTCAAATCTTCATCAATGACATAGGCAGTGGGATCCAGTGCACCCTCAGCAAATTTGCAGATGACACCAAGTTGAGTGGTGTGGTTGACACATCTGAGGGTAAGGATGCCATTCAGAGGGGCCTGGACAAGCTTGAGAAGTAGGCCCATGTGAACATCACAAGGTTCAACAAGATCAAGTGTAAGATTCTGCACCTGGGCCAGGGCAATCCCGGTATCAATACAGGCTGGAGGATGGAGGGATTCAGAGCAGCCCTGCAAAGGACTTGGGGGTACCAGTGGATGAAAAACTGGACATGAGCCAGCAATGTGCGCTCACAGCCCAGAAAGCCAAATGCATCCTGGGCTGCATGAAAAGAAGCGTGGCCAGCAGGTCAAGGGGGGGGTGATTCTGCCCCTCTACTCCACTCTCATGAGACCCCACCTGAAGTACTGCATCCAGCTCTGAAGCTCACAGCATAAGAAGGACATGGACCTGTTGGAGTGGGTCCAGAGGAGGGCCATGAAGATGATCAGAGGGCTGGAACACCTCTCCTGTGAGGAAAGACTGAGACAGTTGGGGTTGTTGAGGCTGGAGAAGAGAAGGCTCCAGGGAGACCTTATTGCGGCCTTTCAATACTTAAAGGGGGCTGGTAAGAAAGATGGGGACAGGCATTTTAGCAAGGCCTGTAGCAATATGACAAGGCATAATGGTTTTAAACTAAAGGAGGGTAGATTCAGACTACATATAAGGAAGACATTTTTTATCATGTGGGTGGTGAAACACAGGAACAGGTTGCTCAGAGAGGTGGTAGGTGCACCATCCCTTGAAACATTCAAGATCAGGGGCTGTGAGCAACTTCATCTAGGGGAAGGTGTCCCAGCTCATTGCACTGAGGTTGGACAAATGACCTTGAAAGGTCCCTTCCAGCCCAAGCCGTTCTACTATTCTATCATGTCTTTGTTAATTATTAATTAGTTGCTGGGTGTAATCACCTGTACTCGACTGTCTAGTTCACTTTCTAGCAAACCATAGAATTTAAAAAGGAGCATTCAATAAGAAGGCAGGGTGACTTATATATCTGTGGGAAGTATTTTTCCCACAAAATCTTAATTCTGCATTAGGCTGTAAATTAACAAACCTTCTTGGCATAAGGACATTAGGAAAATATTATTCACTGGGAGAGTAGTGCAACCTTGGAAGAGGTTTCACAGAAACGTTGTGGAATGTCCATCCTTGGAGACATTTCAAAGTCTTGAGCAACATGATCTAACTTTGAAGTTAGTTCTGCTTTGAGCAAGACATTAGATTCCAGAGGTCCCTCCCAACCTAGATTTCCCTCCATTGTTTATTTAAATGAGACACACATAAGTATCTGATTATTAGTTCTTGACTCACATCAGATGTTACCATAATTAAACATTTTGGTGTGGATTTGGGATAAACTCAGAAGACCTACAGAAGGCCTGCAGGAGTTATGTATTTGTTTCATTTCTGTTGTTTCTGTTGTTGTTGGTCAAATTTCCAGTGAAAAATGTCCAGATCTTGTTTTGTTCTGCAGCAATACACATCTAGCTGATAAAAATAGCCTGCCACTAATGAAGTGCTTGCTCATGGCAAATTTAAAGTACAAAACAGCTGCCACTTGGGCAAGTCTTTGTCTGTTAGGGAAGACTTATGTAGAAGAGCCTTGGAATCTAATGGGAAAAAAAAGCATTTTAGAAACAAGCTGTTTCACAGTAATTGCTATCTGACAAAATTGTTTTGTAGATCCATGAAACCGTTTCCATTAACGTACTCCTCAACTTCTACTTGTTGCCACATTGCTTTTGACACAAGGTAGTATCAATAAGGAAGGTGCAGGTAAATGTTGAGGGGTAAAACGTAAGGTGAAAATTTAAAATGTGACAAGACAAAGCAGTTCAAATGATGCGATGTTCTTAAGTTTTTACTGCTTAGCTCATTCAGACAAGACAAACTGCTTGAAAGTATCTCTTGAAAGTATCTTGTAGATTCCACTGTTATCCCTTCTTTTTTTTTTTTCCAGTCGTGCTTTAAGCAAAAATATCTTGCAAATACTCTGTATTAACTTGCCTTCAGCATAAAGAATTTAACATCATTTTTCAGACGGTCATGTACAGTGAGAGATAGGCTACCTCCATTTATTTCAGGACATGGCTAGGTACAAACACATTTGTCACAGAGCAGCTGACACACTGCAGCATCACTTCCAACTTCAGTTTCCAGTAACTTTTCCAGCAATGCTCACATTCATATTGCCCAAGAGCAGGTCATACTGTATCTGGTTAATGAAGAACAGCATGTACCCACTCAAAGCATGGGCTCACTCAGCTCAAAGAGGTATTGTTATTCATGAATATGTATTCAATTATTTTTAGAAGTATTGAGTCATTTAATTTCAATTAAACACATTTTAGCAACTCCATTTCAAAATGCAGTGAATGAGAAAGATACTTGGCTTAAATGTTTATTAAGTAGGGAATAGCATTTCCAAGAATAGTGTAACTAAGTTAAGGTTTAGAGACAATTTTACTGATTAAGTGTGTCTTTGTATATAAATAATATCATCCTGCATCCATCTGGTGGCTGTAATGTTAATTTTTGTGTTTATTACTGACCAGTATTTCACAAGTACTTGCTTCTATAGGTCAGTCTAAGACTTCATTGCAAGATTAGGTACCTCAAGCAATGTATATACCTCACTTAAACTCCAGTAAATCTCAGGAAAATTCATACCTGTCCAAATGTCCCCATGACACAAACTAAACAAGGAACAAGCTTTGAACGTCTCCTTTGATCTCTCTGAATATTGCACCCCTCTTTCTGAAAGGGAAGGACATGCTCTTGCAGCGGGTACTTTTCTTTCCAGTTCTTCAAAAGTTTATACCTCTTCAGCTCTGGATACAGCAGACAACTGAGAAGATTAGCGCCTTTAGATCTACTCACACAATCTTCATCAGACTACAACTGTCCCAGACTCCTGCATCTCATCCATTAGAGATCTGGAGATAGTGACGCTTCTCTGCTTTTCTGCAGTGGATAGTTACCTTAATGATTGTGGGGTATGCTATAGTGCTGGGAGCCACAAAAAAGTTGGTAGCTGGTGGATGACAGTGGGAGTTCATGCAACTCAAGCTGTACCAATCTTTGCATTGTGCAGAGGCCTGGATTACTTTGCTGTAGTTGGCTGAAATCTGAGATATGAGGTACATGCTGCATGTATTGGCTACCATAGTTGCAACAGCAACCATAACAAAAGAAAAAAGAATAAAATTAGGTGTAAAACATGCAACCAAGAGTCAAAAGGTGTCAGAAAGGGCAGTAGTTCTCAGCAAGGAAGAAAAATGTCAAAATTTGCCTGGGCAGGACTTTGTGGACAGAAAACAATTGTCCATGAAAAGCCCTCTAACTTTCTTGGTGGATTCATGATGAACTCGATTCAGTTTAGTGATGTTGTTCTTTTATGGGGGGCTCTAACTGGATGCGGTATTCAAAGGTAGTCTAATGAGTGCTAAGCAGGGGGATATTCCCTTCCCTTGTTCTACGGGATGCGGTCCTGTTAAAATAGCCCAGGATACTCTTGGCATTCTTCACTGCCAGGGTGCACTGCTGATTCTCATTCAGCTTGCTGCCTACCAAGGTCCCAGGGCCTTTTCTGCAAAGCTGCTCCCAGGCCAGATAGTGCCCTGCCTATCTTGGGACAGTAGCAAGGAGTTCCTCCTTCCCAGACAGAAGAATTTGCATTTATCCTTGTTGAATTTCGTGATATTTTCTGTCAGCTCGTTCCTGTCTGGGTATATCTGAATGACAGCCCTGCCCTTGAGCATATCAACAGGTCTCCTGGTTTGGTATCACCTGCAAACTTGGCAAGTGTGCACTCTCACTCCTCCAGAACATTGACAAAGACGTTAAACAGGACATGTTCCAGGACAGATCCCTGCAGTACTACATTTGTTAGTAGCATTGAGGTAGAGTACAACCCATTACCCACCAGTCTTTGAGCCTGGTCACCCAAACTGTTTTTAATTCATTGAGTTGTATGTCCATATAGACTGCAACATTCTAACTCGGATACAAGACTATGGTGGGAGACAGTGTGAAAAGAGTTGCTAAAGTCAAGGTAAAAGACATGTACTGCTTTCACCTGTGTTCACATCAGTAATTTTTAATATGGTTAAAAATGTTTTTTGCCAGGATAGAGTTATGAGGTGTACCATCAGATATGAGAAGTCTTTGCCCAATGGGGTGAAGTTTCTTGCTTTACTTTGCTTTGCTTTAGATTTCTAAGGGCTACCTTAAAATTTGATGCAAGCTACAAGGTTGCAAAGCAAAATCATAAATGAAAGTATGAAATGGTGACACAGCAGTTCAACTGGAAAAGCTCAATTCCGCTATGGTATTGAATTAGGTCAAAAGTCCTAAACATGATGGACAGACTGCTGAGAATTCTGGACACATTAACAACAGAAGGTCATTTCTTAAAATGCCATGTACCCCTTCAGTCCATCTCATCATCTACTTTCTGGAAACCAGAAAAGTTTGAAATTAGAGACCACTAGTAATGTCTGCACTTCTGAGGAAGAGAAAACCTAACATGAAGTTTAATTAAGGGTGGTGAGCCCAGCTACTTAAATTCAAAAGAATGCTGAGACATTTATTTCCAAAGTAATCAATGCTACAATGCACATTATTCAATCAAAACTGAGTAGAAATGTAAGAAAATGATCCAAAATCTCAAAGTTCTTATACTAACTGCAAATATTACAGAAACACCACTCTAAGACACTCCTCACATATAGGGTTCCATTGTGCACAGTAATCTGCCTTTTCTTGATGCAGATCAAAATACCAGCCTAAAGAAAGATTACTGAAATTAGCTCAGAAGCCTTGGTCAGCTGATGCAGGCAAACCAAATTATGCAAAATGGTGAGGACAAAAATGAACTTGGTGGTACAGACAACCAATGCAGACTGGTGTAGTTCCAGAGCTCTACATCACACTAAAACATGCCTCCAGTCACAATAGGACAATTGCTGTTCAAGTGGTATATCATTTTATGTAAGTACGAAGGACAGAATATATTACTTATAGAAAACAGACATAGCAAAAGGATTTATTGCAAAATACCCAAGTTGAATATTTGTCACAAGATCTTTTTCAGACTGATAAAGCATTATTCTCTACATTTTATTTCAATAAAAAATTTTGTAATATGGAAAAAAAAAAATGTATCACAATTACATTTCACCTTTCACTTAAGTGAGACTGAAATGCTTCTGTTTGTTTGAAATCCAATGTTCCCTTTATTAATAAAATTCCTGAAACTTAGGCTAGGTGGTGGTGGATATGAAGCCTTTCCAAACTTCTTATTGTGTGTCCAGAAACATCGAACTACTTAAAGGTTTCAAGACTTACTGAATAGAGACCTTAATACAGCGATACGTGTTTGACTATGCAAACCGAAACCTGTAGAAGTTGGCAGTATAATACACCTGGACAACAATATTGTGTGGCAGTAACAGTAAATCTCAAAATTCTCATAAAAATCACTGACAAATAATGTGAGGTTACACTTTGCACAGATGACCTATGGAATTTTATTACCTAATTCTGTCAGCATACAAAAGTACATACAACTACATGGAGGCAAATTAAATCTAACCATATCTGAAAGTGCAAACGTCAAGGGTCTTCACTTTCCCAGACAAAATCAAATATTTTGGAATCAAGAATCCAAATAAACTGGAGCAGGCTCAATATTCATAGTTATGAAATCTATCTACCCATTGCCAACCAGCTGTTAAAGGGACACGGTGGTGGCAGTGCTCCATTTTGCCATTGAGCCATTTGTACATATAATTTGAAGAACTGGAAAATAATGTACAAATCATTCTCTGAATTTTCTTTTCCTGAGTAGTCAGAGCATGATAACAATGACACCGTCTATAGCAGGGCCACTTGTTACTCTAAGCGGTTGGACACGGTACAAACTGCCTTTCCAGTCCAGCATTCCTATTACAGAAGTGAGCAACTTTCTTTTAATGAGAAGGAATTTTAAAATCCTTTAGGTTTCAGTGGTGATAATATTCCACCCAATTACTTTAGAACATTAGATCTTTATAATCCTAAATGTTGCTTTGAAATTCCTAAAAAGTAAATTAATTTATTTGGTGCTTTGTGTGTGTATGTGGGTATAAGTGCGTGTATGCACACAAGCACATATATTTATGGCTCTGATTACCTCCATATAAACTTATTAAACAGTAAAACAAGATTTGAGATGTCATTTGATAGAATTAGTAGCATTTTTACCACAAAAATAATCCCTCCCCCCAAAAATAAGAAGAAATAATTGTTATGTAAAGAATTAGGAAAAATTAGCAAAATGTCATTTTATCAGTTTTGGACTGTGGAGTAGATAAATCCCTCACTTCTCATAGACCCCTTAAAGATGGTCTATTCTCACCTACAAGTTATCAGACACTAAAGAATCCATGCTATGAAACAGAATTTCTGCTTTAGTAAATTGAAGCCTAGAAGAGATTAGAAAAGCTGCAGAACAAGACCTGGAGGCTATGCACACATTTACATTTGGAAATAATTCAAGACAGTCATAGATCTTTATTATGCCCAGATGGTTTGTTTCATCTCATCTCTAAGTCATTTAACATATCTGTGCTTACTACTTGTAAAGAAAGAAAGGCAGAAGGAAAAAAACCTCAGTTGTCTCCTCCTTTTCTAATTCCAGATGGGTGCATGACATTTCTCATTTCTAGAAAGAATACGTGGCACAACAAGAAATATATTCAGTTCAGATTTATCTGCATACGTGCTTGTTAGATGGTAATCCAAGCACGAAACTCTACACAAGTTCATTAAGATGTCACTGATCAATGTTAGCCTTCAAAAAAAAAAAAAAATTGGTATTTCAGAAGAGCTAGACCCTAAATTATGTTAATACAATAGAAACTTGATTGCCTTAGAGAAATCTTGGAGTAGATTATTTTTCAAATTATACCTGGCATGACTTTTGTAGACAGAAGGGTAAATAAATGTGCATAATAAAGTATTAAAAACATTACAGTGAATAATGTATCACTTGTTTTTGTATAAAAACTGGTACATACACCCAGCCCCAAATCAATTCAAGTAATTGTGCGCATTTTTCCCACGCACCTAAAATAAGAACAGTAGGTTTTAAATAAAATGGTATCCCTCACAAAGCTATTGTGGAAGGACACATATTTAAGTTACAAAAGTCCCCCATGAATGTGTTTGCCTAAGAACACTTTGGTCATTCAGGATTTCATAACAAAGGCAGAAACAAGTTATGGACAGCTTGAGGCATGGAGAAGTGGCAGTGCTACACCTCAGCAGTCTCAGGACAGTCTGCAGTCATCAAGAGGGAGACACAGGATATTCTCATCATTTAGAAGAATTTATTAGAAAAAACTTAGTATATGTCACACTTAAGCAAGAACCCTTAACTCTGAAATGGGAAAGCCAGCAAGTCACTGGAGCCACAGTTCACTGGCTCTGTTTTCATGTTCTTGACCCACAACATAAAAGTTCACACTGTTCCTATGTCATTTAGTTAATGAAAAAATCACTACAGTTAAATTATTAACCACTTTTTATATAAAGAATCCAAATCCACCTCCAATTATACTTTTACCCTATAACTGTCAGCTGAAACTCATGCTGAAGCAAGGTGAGTCGTCTTCTGCACCATGAGAACTAGGATTTATGTTACAACCTGATTCAAGCATTGAGCAGAAGAGTGGATCAGATGAGCTCCAGAGGTCCCTTTTGGTCTAAATTATTATATGATTCTATACGTTATTGCAGTGTACCTTCTCTGTTTCTAGGAGGCACCAGTCCAAAAGGAAAGCTAGTCAAACTGCCAAATTTCCATCCTCAGTGGTACATTTTCTTGGATAACTAAATAAAAATTGTACATAAGTTTTAGGAGTAATTGTGGGGACTGGTTTTAGCTTAAAGGAGTAAGTATGAATTTGGATGTATGCTTGACATCTCTTAGGCTTCAGAAGAGTTTTCAGTTGGTGAGACAATGATTTTGTAATGAAATCCTTGTGGCACTGAAAGGTGAGAAGGGTGAAAAAGGCCTCCTTTCTTGTATAGTCAAATGCTCCTTAATTTCATGAAAAGTAGCAAGAAGGATTTAGAGATATTTATCCTCAAGTTTTATTATTCATCTAAGCATTGGTGCATAAAATAGGGCTAAATATATTGAAAGAATTAACCTGAGAAGTTATGAAGGCATGTGAAAGAGAGGAAAGATCCATCAGTCAGTTCGATAGTGGTGAGAGGGTGATTCTAATGGAGGAGAGTGCTCTCTCTATAATGAAGGAGAAATAACTCCCAGTGGAAGGGAGACCAAAGGTCAAAGGCACAGCTTTTCAATGCGCGAGATGCAAGAAGCACACAGTTGGCTTCACTAATTCAATGTTCAGTCAAAATTTCTGCGATAATCTCTGCATACCTCTGTCTTTTAAAATCAGTGTTGCTCTTCCCCAGCAGCTTTGATATACCGAGAAATCTAAATTTTAAATTCTAGTTTTAAGCAGAGTTACCTTAACTCAAATTAATTGCCAGGAAGAGCAGTTTGGCTCCCTTTTGAAATACGTTCCATTCCTTTCATCCTGCAAATGGTTCCTAACTGAAGAATCGCACTGGGGATTGACAAAAATGGGTATGATTTTCCTGGGCACTGCAGTCTGTACAAAGAAAGGACGCTTTTCAGCAGTGAGGAAAATATGGGTTCCTCTTACCGCTCCTAGTACAGTTCCTAGGGCTGGGGGATTTGGTCTTGTATGGATAAAGGCAGCCTTCCCTGAGGATGGAAAAGATGTTTTTTGCTCTAAGGCACTTCTCTCAGTTAAAGGGAGAAGAAAAGAAGAAAGAAACTAACAATCAATTTCTGGGTATCAGCCAAGGAAAGAGATGCCTGAATCCATTAGGCTGAGAAGGTTTCATTGTGTAGCTGTTCTAAAAGATTAAGTAGCATGGCTGACTTCAGACTAAAGAACCTGAATTAGAATTACAACATTCATTGATATAAGTGACTGACAACAGACTGCAGATTGTACTTTATAGGCCAGTATAATATCCTGTCCTGATGTAAAGGTGACTCAACAGGCCAACAGCCAGAGAACCATATTTAAATGTTAGAATCTGTACTGATGTAGTAAATTTGAACAAAACTTAAACTGCATTAGAAAATCAAAATATGAAAAAAGAACTTTCTGTTGCTCAGAGACAGTGTTTAAATTTAAGGTGGCAGAGCTGAAAAGTCACTAGTATTACTGCAGTTTTTCAGATAATAGCCCACAGTGCCAATTGGAAAAAATATCTATATTCTAATCTCTTGTCAGCCACAACTAAATAAAAGATTTTGAAAACCAGCACTGTTTTGGCACGATTTTCTCTCTGTCCTCAGACTTATACACAGGTCTAAAAAAAACCCCACACCTGAAGGTAAGACTTCCATCTGTACTAAAATCTCCACCAGCTTCCACGGGAAGAGCAGGGCAGTTTGTTTCAGCATTCTTACGTACATTTCTCTATATCAAAATAGGATGCTCTGTACAACCAAATGTAATAATTGTGAAAGTAGCAAGAGAAAATACTTCATATCTAGACTATATGTCAGTCCAAGGAAGAAGTCACAGCTTATGATTCATATTCAGAGAGCCTGGGTCAGACAGGACCGGGTGAGCTCATCTGATTCTCTGTGTCATAGGACACTACATTTGAGGTCTTTACTTTTAAGTTGTCATTCAACTCAGAAACAATTTTTGTGAAGCTTCAAATTTTTTAATCTGTGGAGGACAGAACTGCAGTATTCCAGCATCAGTCTCACCAATAATGCATACAGAGGCAAACAATCATTGCCCTTCTTCTTGTATTTAGATAGCCAAAAATTTGGCTTGCGTTTGCTGCCACGATATCATCCCAGGAGTTCATATAAAGATACTTGCCCATGAATTTCCCCAAGTTTCCCAAGTAGAGACAACATTGTGCATATATCAATCCTACTCCCTGTCTGGCTTCATGACATTGTGACTGGGTATATGAAAACACACTGTGTTTGAGAGGACCTACTTTACTAAGTGATGCAGGTGACTATTTTCATTATTTACTCTTCCACCCACTTTAAATAATCACATAATGTTAGACATTTATAATCTACTTCCAGGTCACTGCTAGAAATGTTGAAAAGAAATACAACACATTAAATGATGAATCCTCCAAAATTTTTTGAGATCCAACAGTCAGTTCCTAATGTTGATTCATGTTTGATCTACCAATATTAAAGAATAGTAATATTTTTAAACAGGACTTTATGCAATAGTGAATTAACTCTTTATAAAAACTTAGTTATTACAACTATGCCATTATTTTTATTAATTTAACTTACAGCCTTCTCTAAAAACGCTTGACAAGATTTATTTTCATTAAATTAAAATTATGGAGATAATTGTATTCTAATCCTTTGTCATCTGAACAGTGTAGCAGCTTTTCTGTTATCTTGCCTCAGACTAGTAGGACTTCAATTGGCTTATAAAAACATTTACATTATCGATGTATCTTCCTGGAACACTGATCTAACGCCCCATAATCTTCAGCAGTCACTCCAGTATTCAAAAGTCAGACAGGTTTTTGGAACAGCAGGTACAAGTTTGCAGACCTGGTATTATTTAGTTATAGATCAATTTAGGCAGAAACCCTGTACAGTCACCGAGAATTCACTCACTGAGTATACAGAGAGCAGTGACTTATTCAGAGAACAAAATTTTAATATATGAGGTGCCTCATATATAAGCTAATATAACATATAAAAATTATCAGCTTTCCTACGTACTGTATGGCTCTACCTCACCCTCCTTACCCTTGTATTACAGGCCCATGTTCAAAGGTTATTCTTCCAGAAACACCCATCCCTTCCAAAATCGAATATAAGTGCAAAGAAAGAGGGGAAATTCATATACTTTTTCCTGAAGCATAAGACTGGCTTCCTAAAGATGAGCAGTGATCTCCACAGGACAGGCACATGCAAATGTCTCCACTCCAGTGCATAGCAGTGCTCTTATTTTCACTGCAACGCAAACGATCATGCATCTTTCCCTTAGGGCAGGTGGTTGTGTTACGATGTTCCCGTGCTCCAAACCAGACCTTGTTCCCACAGCATAATACAGCCACTTCCGAACAGCAGTTTGGGGAGGAAGTGCTGATGTGAGGTGCTGTTGGGGTCTATAATTACATACATTTATAGAGAAAATACTATGGGGAAATGGAGGGAGACTGAGAAAAAAAGGGACTTGTTATGCTTCTGTCCCATATCCAGGTTTGAAAAAGGAACAGTTGATTTCAGTCTAAGAAGAAGCCATTCCTACAATGTAACTATCATAATGACTACCATAAAAATAGATTTTTGATCCAATGGAAGAGAATCTTTAGCAAATAAGAACATCAGAGAATGTTTCCTGCACTGTATGAATTATACTCTACAGCATTTTGTGGCAGGTAGTGTTTAGATACCATATGCTATGCACAAATAAGTAGGAAACAAAAGCCCAGCATTTTTAGATCAGTAGGCAAAAAGTGCCAAAAATATCTCTTTGCAACTGAGACACAAAAGACAAAAATGATTATGAGTCATCGCTGAAATATTCCTGCCTCTGTGAGAAGCCAGATAGGAACAGAGTGTATGAGAGTCACTAGTCAGCATGTGCGAGGGAAGCCCACACCAAGATAAAACTGTTCCAAAACACGAATTTTGTGAAATGCATAAGAAGAAGTTTTAGTCTTTTGTAATACTTGACAGAAATAATGTTACTTAGCTTACAAAATCTACAGTACTGAAGCCGCAAAAATTTCTTCAGTTCTGTAGAAAGACAGTAACTTAAAGGAGGTAAACTAAAATAGAAATCCACTTCCATTCCCCTGCAAAACCGGTGGCATTTGTACCACTCCCGGGTTGCATGAAAGTGCAGATAAATTTTACAGTTCTGACAACATTTTTCCTTTTGTTTAAAAAATAAAATCAATTGTTCTCTTAGGAACTAGAATAGCATTGATACTAACTTCTAGTAGAGTGGCTGGAGTGATAGCATTGCACTGTTGTGCTGATATTTGATTTTTTCTGATTAAATAAGCTTGATTTTGAAACAATATTTCATGGTAAGTTGTGAAAATTTTTTTGTCTTGCTAAAATGCAACACAATATCTAGATTTTTATCTCTTTCCACAGTGTCCCTTGAACACAGTGTGACTACCAGGAACTAGAACAACAGTCAGGAGGTTTTGATTTGGTGGTCCTTAATGTTGAAGGGAGAAGTCTCAGGTCTTGGCCTTCATTTAGTTCCTTACTGAGGATGTATATCTTTCTCATTAATTCCACATTGTGAAAAAAGATCAAAATACATATTGTGGTGAACTATGCATAACAGACACTGAAGATGTGATTCCTCTTCCATTTGAAAATGTTTATTACTGCAGATGCAAAACCAACTCAAGCCTGGATGCCAGAAGGTTCACCAGTGGCCATCCATGATTCTTCATACAGACAGACTTTCAAAACTGGAAGCAAACACAGGGATTCTTGAAGAGTTTTTAAACAACCAGGTCCTGTAGATTACTAGGAAAAGACTACTAAAGAAAGCCACTGAGAGAATTTGTACCAATAGTAAGAAATTCACTGTGTGAAAAACGTGCCAAGAAGGCTTTTACTGATACCAAAAAAAAAAAAAAATCATAAATGGTTTCAATCTTATTAAACAGCAAATTATAATATTCATGGTGGAACGGATGAGCAGCCTGAGGTCTTCTCTCCCATTGCCAAATTCTGAAATCAGAATTCTCTAGTTACCTGGCAATTGACTTATATTTGCTGACTAAGTATTTTAGTGCTGTATGGAATAATGGCCCTGTACATTTTGAAGACTCAGCTACAGAAGTAAAAAAACTGGAAATCCACTCCATGGCTCTGGCTGATGTTGCTCTTGAAAGGAAATCTTGGTGACCTTAGAAATCTGTGTCCCCTTGAGTGAGGTTAGAGAGGAAAAGCTATCTAGAGAAGAAGCAGGAGAATCTGGCATTGATTTATTGCCTTACAGAGATAATTTATTTTTTCTGATTTCCAGTTGCATCTTTCAGATTCTGTAACACAGTATGGTAATTCAAAATGAAAAATTTGAAGGATACTATTTGGGCAATCCTTAGTAGCATGTCCTGAAAAATATTCCTAAAACACATTCTAAAATAGAGATTTCAGGAGATTTCCTACCCACCATCCTTAACCAAAATATTTCTACATCATAGCTGGCAGCATGCATGTCTTGCCTATTGTTTTTGAATAGTCATAATTTTCTTATATAATTCACTCTGAAGACTTAGAATGTTCTTTCCAATGTCTAACCAAAGTTGCCTTCTTTACAGTTTGAGTTCATTACTTCTCGTCCTGTTTCTAATGACAAGTTCAAATTGCATAAGGGGAGAGTTGATTGCAGTAATTTATATTATACCGATGGCTTGTATTAGGCACCAAGTGAGAAATTACAGCTGTGTCATTGACACAACTCTGCTGTCTGATATCCTCTGTGAAAGAAAAGAACTTTGTCATGTTTCTCACATACGTGCTAATACAGATAAAAGAGGTAATAACAAAACCGAACTGTCCCAGCCACTTACTGCACTGATTTGACTCCAGACAGCTGCAATATGAAACTTCTGTCGCTCTCCTGCAACGCTAACCCAACCTCTATTTTATAGTTCTTGTAAAACATACATCCCCAGGCACTCCACCTGAAAACATAATTAAAACAAATATTACACTGAATAAGCTTTTAAAACAAAGTATTCTTTTACTGTCAGCTCCTTCTAGCTAAGAGAAATACGATGATATATATCCAAAGGGTTTACTGGGAAGATGAACCCAGGGAACATTTAGAAGATGTTAATTAAATGAGCACGATGTACTAACTAACATGCTCATACTCAACATTCACATGAGACAAAGACACTGACGAATCTGATGCATCAACAACATTTTCATATTAATTCCTGAAGAAATTGACAGCCAGGGCAGCTGAAACCAAATAAGAGCTACAGCATGTGGAATAAGATTAGCTTACATTAACATGAATGCTGCAGTATTCTTCTCAACTTGGGAGAAAGAGCTAGGGTAAATGTCAAAACAAGACTAAGGGAGATGGACATCCAGTTTGGTCTTTTTTTAATTGGTTTATTTACAAATTCTGTTGGCAATATACCTTCTCCAAAATTGCATTAACTGGTGTGAAGCAAAGTAGATTTGAAACAAACAGCCATTTAACAGCAGAACTCTGTGCCCTTAACCAAAATTCTGTTTATTTTCAGAACCATTTCATGCAACCCAAGAATTTTAATTTTAGCAGCCCAGTGTTCCCATTGGAAAGAACATTTTCTCAGACTCCAAAGAGGCTGAGAAAACTGGGTCATCTTATATTCTGAATGTTCTGTTTTTAAACCTGTAGAACCTCAAATTCTGTTAAGACAGGCACTTATTAGAACAAGTGCAGTTGTAAGTTCACCATTTTTTTATTTTTCAGTGGTGTTTTTCTTTATTTGTTCTAAAAGAGGCTCCCAGTTTAATGAAGAGATCTGTGACAGCACAGTGACACTTTTTAAAACTAAGTTATTTCATTTCCAAACCTCTTAAGAGTCAGCTCAACTTAAACTAGCTGCATAGCCACTAGAAAAATAACATATAATGGAAGTTTTAACCCTCAGACTTGGCAGGCTTCCTGGACAAAAATGAATCATGACAGCTCTAAGATTTATTTAAAAGAAGATTTCAGAGTTCACCTCTAAGTTGACCTTTTCTATGCACACAATACTGGAATTAAAAGCTGTGCAGGGTCTAATTATTTAAGCTCTGTTTGCCAGAGAAACACTACCTTCCTTGCTCTAGGTAGGGAAATTCTTTCCCTTCTGTCTCAAATGCAACTAAGCATGTAAATAAATACAAATAAGGAGTAGCAAAGGCAACATTTCATTCAGAACAGTGATGGGCTTGTGAAGTTCAAGGTCCTTCGACTAATTTGGTAAACAAGCACAATAGTATGATCGTCTATTTAGGAGCAGCAGAGATTTAAAATCAGAATATGCAGGAAGAAAACATGGCTATCCCAACTGACAGGCGGTGATTTCTTCCTCTGCGGCAAAACTAACGAGAAGCATTTTTGGTACTGAAATCATCTAAGCACATTTCTCTCCATTCTGCACGTTCCTTCTGGTGCTTTTGTCCCAGGATTTCTCATTGGTTTTAGCTTGCCTGACTTTAGTCTAGTGGATATGTTCTGTTGGTCCTGGAATATAAATTAAAATGCCACAGGCACCAGATAGCTGATGGTATGAGCCAGAGCAGAGGCCACAAAACAGTATTTCAAATTCAAATGGCAAAATGAATAACTTAATATGGGCAATGATGAAGCCTGCCTGGAGATCTATGTCTGAGAGAACACAGTGTACAGAATTATGATTGTTTATCCATTTACTAACATGGTCAGATATTGTTATTAATTTGTTCTCATTGTGAGAATGTCTATCAATTTGTTTGTTTGTTTCTGTTCTGCTTTCCAGCCACTGGAACTACCTGAAGGAAATGGAACTCACTTACACTTGTTATTTATGCCAACTTTGACACTGGAGATGCTTAGCTGCCTGCACGTTCATGGATTTTGTAAATGCTATTGTACAGTTGTTGTCTTTTCTTCTTCCCTCACTGTTGAATAGTGTGGTTAACAGACTCCCCATTTAAAAAAAAAAAAAAGAAAAGTCTTAATCATCAGAAACATGCTCGCAGTTATGATCTAGCTTAGGAAATGTTAATGTGGTGTTTGTGCAGCGAAACCCTTGCCTCTTCAAATTTGTGAGGTGTTTACATCTGAATTTGATCACACGGATATTTTACTCACAGAAAAGATCTCTTGAATTTCTCTGTCTAAAGACTCAGAATCACAAGGATGCCTTGCTATAGGATTGTAAAACTACAAACTTGTACCATGGTGAAGTGCATGTTTTAATTCAGTCACTCCTTAATGAACTAGCCCAATTCATAATTCTTATTGTACTGGACAGGAGAACGAGAATAAGCTAACTGGAGCTACTGGAAGTTTTAAGATGTTGAATCTGCAGCTTTTCAAAACACAACAACCATAAAAGCTGCTTCTTGAGATTTTTTTTTGGGGGGTGATTTTTTGTAATATTTATTGTAATTATTAACACTAATGTAGTCATAATGGCATTTTTAAAATTACACTGTTTCACACTTGAGCCAATTTTGCATCTTTTCTGGCTTCCTGTCTAGAAGGTTATTCCACACAAAGGATTTAATATAAAAACATCAAACCTGTATCATTCTTTTTCAGTGAATATTTGGACCGCCACCTGAAACTGTGTATTAAAATTTATTATTCTTGTTTTCTCTTTATAATGATAAAGGTAATCTTCCAGCACAGCAGTGGCTGCATCGTTCTGCTCTTTCTTGTATCCTTAGCAACACAACCTGTTCCTTTATTCAGACAGTTCAGTGTAATATAAATGTGTCTTACACTTTCTGAAAGGGTATGCATCAACAATTCTTATCACTTAGTATGCAAATACAGTGAGCAGTTAAAGAGTTCATCAGCTCAATAGAAACACATGTCATTTAGGAGGCCAACTGGTGTCATAACTCCAGCACAACTTCTTTAGGGCCATCATCCAACGTGAAATCCATAGTAAAACTGATCTCCAGGTCTTGTCTCTGATATAGACATCTTCATTATAAACTACAGTTTATGCCCACATTTAAAATGTCAAATAGATTTAAAAAAAAAAACAAACATGTTTTCTGTTTTGTATCCTCACATTTTGAAAATTATAGGGGAAAATAATTTACTAAACTCAGGGTCAGCCACAAAACCATAAACAAGACAGAGCTACCATTAACATCCAGCAAAATATGGGAGATTATTATCTCACTCGTATTAATTTTTATGAATATGCAGAATGCAAAAGAGGAATAGCATTGATTTAAAAGATACTAAAAATATGAGATTTTTTCACTGCTTCATAACCCACAGAGTTGTCATTTTCAATGAGGAAATTACATCATTAACTCAAGTGAAGAAAAAGCCATTTGTTGTCAATTCCATCTGAGATAAAATCTGACTGGTACTCTTTGAAAAGTTATAAAACAAGATATGGAAGATTTCAGCGTACTGTCATGTGTGATACTGCTACACATTAAATCAAAATGAAAGCCCATATGTTACTTTAAGAGGTAAGAGGTGAAAAGGCCAATTTTTACCTTCTTGATACTGTCAGTTCTAGGTAAATTTTATAATCTTTTATATAAATAATGGTCAGAATGAAAGTAAAGTAATTGCACTCCATTCTTCAGCTCGGAATAGTAAGACTACAGTGAAACTTACCTTCCTTCAATAACGATATGTTTCTTGGTGTGTTTATGCTATTCCATTTTTGCCCTATCTGACAGCTGTTGACCAGGGCAATCAATGGTACACCTCATCAAAGCAAAATGATCGCTGAGTACCAGGTAGGACTGCCATTTGGAGAAATGGGAGAGAAAGCCTTGATGGTTCTTGCATTTTTCTTCCCACCCAATTAGGGTTCCATCTGTCAGACCTGTTTTTCTGTACAGGAGCAGAATAAAACCCTACGATGACAGTCAGTTATAAGTCTCTGAAGTAGCTGGAGAACAATGGGGAACACCTCCACATTGAAAAGCTTGTAATATATTCACATTTATTCCATTTGTGATAGCAAACACAACATAGAACTCTCATATTTCATGTTATAAAACCATCTCACAAGCCTTCTCTTTCAGAAAAGCAGGAGCTCTGACCACCCCCATTAGCAACCCTTGCCAACTGACCTTACATCACTATCCCATCAAAGTTAATCTGCCTTATGGGTCTCTGAAGATGCTGTGAGGGCAAAAGGACAAACCACACCTGAGTTTGATAACAGTTGCTTTTAGGTACAGCCTGTAGATCATCAGCTCAGGGCAGCCATGTAGTTCAAATATTCTTCAACTCCTCAAGGCATTCATCACCCTAATTCCCTAAAGAAGCCAACACAATAAGCCATATTTACCATGACATCTACATTCCTTCATCTCCGGGAATCTGAATGACCTATTTCCACCGTAGTTCCGAAAAAATGCACAACGCCTATGCAAGAAAAAAAAAAAAAAGAAAAAAAATCCACAGAAAAAGAGTAGGAAAAGTCATACATCTCCATTTTGGATCTTATTCACATCTTCAAAACTTGCCCTGACTGCTTCTACAATCTATTTCTTTCCCCTCAGCTAAACCCATCTAAGGCTAGGTGAAGCAGAAGCAGACAGACCTAACATAGTATGTCTCCTGTCTGTGGGTCAAGAGCAATCTGTCAGACGGACTGACATCCACAGCAGTTGTCTGACTTGTTCTTTCAAAATGCCTCTTCCTTCTCTAGCTCTGTATTAGGTTCCAATATCCTCTTCAGTCTCAACTGTTGGCTTGACAATAGTGACACGACCTACCTGTGAAGAATCAAATGGGCAGTTTCTTCTTATGGTTACCAGTCCACTGTTACCTGAAATTCTCAAGAGTAGACATGATACTTGCAAAGTTAATATTGATACTTCCTTATCAGTGTGAATTAAAATATACCTCTCATAAAACACAATTGCCTTTGAAAGAGAAATTCAGACTACCTGGTTCTTCAAAACATACTCAAGTTTAATAGGTCATCAAAATTTTCCCGTACTGCACGCTTAAAGCATAATTTTTAAATATACTATGGCAAGTGAATGAAAATACATGCCATATACAAAACTGAGAGTAAAGGAAAAAGGCCAGAGAGCAAATAACATGAAGATGACAGGACTTTTCTGTGAAACTATGTTAAAAAATTAGTACTTCTTTGAATAGGACTATCAAATTGAAATCAATTTCACCATGGAAGATTATTCAAAGAAACAGCATGGGGGAAAATACTTGATAGACAAAGTATCTTTAACAGGCAAACAATTCTGTCATTGCATGGTCTTGAGTAAGCGGAAGAATAAACACATTAATTATCCCAACTGAGTTATATCATTCAACAAATCAACATAAATGTGTATTTGATGCAGGAGCAACGGAAAACACACAGAAAAGTTTCCACAAAAAGCAGAACCAGAAAATGAATGCAATAGTGAAAGAGTCAGGCAGGTTTACAAGAAACCTTCAAAACTCTATTTAAGAAGTTCATTATATTCAAATGAAGTTGACTGAGCGTTCAAACTGTCTCTCTTTTCCAGATAAAGTTGGAAAAAGTGCATGATTGATTCAGTATAGCTGAGAAAAATGGTAAAAAGATATAGGCACTAAACTTGAGAGCAATGAAAGGACACAGTTCTTCTGAAAGCTCTTTATTCATGTTTTTAGAAAGTTTCTTTCTTTCTGCCTTCACTGAAATGCTTTTCGACAAAATGAACAAGCAAGCTACGTACTCAGTGGTTTTTCCATGTAATTACATTCAGGATGGTATATTGACAATTATCCACTAGAGACTAAATTTAAGGAAGAAGCATCTCTGAGACACTATTCATTATGGCTGCGGGTGCTGCAGTCTTAAATGGGGACAGAAGAGAAAAGCAGAACCCAGAGCTTTATTTCATACCATGGCATACCACAACAGATCTTGACATCTTAGGATTCTGTGCTACATGGGACAATGACAGACTACAACAAAAAGCCAGCTACAAGGGGAGTCCATTAAAATGTGGTTCAAAAGTTAAAATAATGATAATTCTTACACACATTTTATATATTGTGATTGTCAGACACTATTCAATCATATAATGAAGTTTAGCTGCACATACAGAAATATCTTGTCAGAATGCTTGATTTTTCTGCTGAATAAGAATTCCACAGACTACTCAATACTCCAAAAATAATCAGGGAAGAACTAAAAGAATATCTGACAGTCAAACAGATGGATGTGTCCCCTGCACAACAAATTCAGAGAACTTTGTACATGAACAGCCCTGTGTATGCAGTATACGACAACACTGTATGTTCATTCAAGTCAGATATCAAAGGGTGATCTAACAAGTGACGCAGACCCTCCTGCTGATACAAGCTGGAAACAAATTTTTTTTGTGCTGAATACATATGTCTGTTATAATGAGGGATCTGGGGAAAATGCCTCATATTGTTTATTACTTCACCTTTCGCAAGCTACAGAGATACCTAAAACTTTGCATTGCAGCTTCTTGTTGTTATTAATTCTCATACATTAACATGTTGCTGTTGGAATGTTAGAAAGGATCAGCTTACACCTAAAGACTCAGGTGTCTTACTGCAACTGTCTTTAGAGAATTAACAGTCAGCTCTTGAAGATGTGTGTTAGGCTTCCTGGGGATAAGGGAAAAAATCCCTTTACAGTTGTAAAGCTAAAAAGAATAGCTAGCATATTTGTATGATCCGTGTTTGCCATTGTGGAAGGGCTAAAGCTCCCTCATGTATCCACACGTGGCCAGGTTTGGTCCTTCTTGCTTACATCCACAAACCCCTGCTTCCTCCAAGCTACAAGACTGTATAAAGGCCCTATGATCCTAAATCCACTTATTTTTGGAAAATGGAGTAAAGAATACTTACTCCCTATCACGTCCTTGAAAGAAACCCTCTGCACACGACTGTTGCATTTTATCAAGCCCACCCATCAAGTTAATTAGGACTCTCGAGCACACTACACCACCCATCCAAGATTTTTTCTGTGCTACACTGAGGTGTGAGAACCTATTACATCACATCTGGTAGCCCACATCTGATAAGTAAACACTATTTCTCTTAAAAAAGCATTTGCTACTGTAACACTTGTTGTGTTTCTTCACAATTACAAAAGAGAATGTATTTTAATAAAGGTTTTTCCTATCATATATACATTTCTGAAGACATGTCAGAAGATTTGACTTAAAGATAGGGATTTTTTCCATTTAACTACCAATTCTAGACAAGGCACTACTTAAGCATACATAATCTGTTGAAAGACGAATGTGATCATGTGTTGTGATTTAACCCCAGCCAGCACTTAAGCCCCACACGGGTTGTGATAAAGACATTTTAACAGGTAAAGCAAAAGCCACATACTCAAGCAAAGCAAAACCAGGAATTAATTCACTAGTTCCCATCGGCAGGCAGGTGTTCAGCCACCTCAAGGAAAGCAGGGCTCCATCACATGTAACGGTTACTTGGGAAGACAAACACCATCACCCTGAATGTGATCATCCCCTCCATCTTCTTCCCCCAGCTTTTTATTGCCAAGTATGATGTCACGTGGTATGGAATATCCCTGTGCTTAGTTGGGGCCAGCTGCCCACCCAGCTGTGTCCCCTCCCAGCTTCTTGTGCGCCCCCAGCCTCCTCGCTGGAGGGGCAGTGTGAGGAACGGAAAAGGCCTTGACTGTGTGAGCACTGCTCAGCAATAACTAAATCATCCCTAAATTATCAACACTGTTTTCCGTACAAATCCCAAACACAGCCCCATACTAGCTACTATGGAAAAAAATAAGTTTATCCCAGCCAAAACCAGCAGATAATGAAATCACGGTTCAGACACAAGGATTCCACTGCCAAAGGAGATAAACTGTATGTATGAAAGAAAGCCCTTCTTTACAACAAACCATTGGCAACTCTGAAAAAAACTTTAGCAGTAAACAGTAATTAGATCTGTGGATCATGTAGAAAGGTATCACTATCAGGGAAGAGCTCATTCTTTTATAGAGTTTACTGAAGAATATTCCAGAGCTGAGAGTTGTTCTGATATTTCCTCAAGGAATCAAATTTATTGTGAATTACTTCAAAGAACCAATTAATATTAAGGGAACAAATTAGGTGACTCATGTAGCCAACAGCAAAATAAGATATAATATTTACTTAATGAAGACAGCAGAAAGATATTTTTAACAATAATGAACTATTGTTCATTACGTATTTTCTGGTATGGTGGCAATGTATCACAAATGAGACTACTGGTATGCGTGATGTGACTTCCTGAAAGTGTATTTTTTATCGAATTCTAAGACAAATAATGCTATTTGTGAAATAGCATGAACGATGGCATATAAATACCCAAAAGAAGGATGTGGGGACTGGGATTCTGGCAGAGACATTTACCCATCCAACAAATGTGTGGTATGAGTATGATTTTATTGTGGTGAATGATGGTTTTCTTATGAGTTACTTTTGTCTTCCCTTTTTGACAAAGGAGTAATATGGCCTTGCTTTGGCCAAGAGCCAAGTATAAACTGCACAGGAAATTAATATAATAAGCCATGGCAAGCAGGAACGGAGTGTAATCAGCAACAACCAACAGGGGAACAATCTGTGGTGTGCTATACTACTAGTCACATTGTATTACAAGTAACTTTGGTGACTTATGACAGGTCTGGAAGAAAAAGTGTCTACTTAGTGTTGAGTCAGCCAAGCACAAATTAGTACAACTTCATCTCAATCATCTCCTCCGCTCCTGACCCACAAAAAGGCCTGTGTTTATGCTGACACAGTGGCTTAAGCAGTCTCCAGAAAATTCACATAGCATAGTGGAAGGAGAAGAGTGGACAAAGAATTGTGGTGAGTTGAGGTCTAAAAAGATGGGGAGCATTAATTGATTGCTATTCATGGCAATGAGTAAAAGTAGCCATTAGCTCCTATCAGCTTACGTGGAAAGGGAGAAAAGCATTCTAAAGCTGCCATGCATTTTCCACAGTCATAGAATCACAGAACGGTTTAGGTTGGAAGGGACCTTAAAGATCATCAAGTTCCAACCCCGCTTCCGTGGGCAGGGACACCTCCCACTAGACCAGGTTGCTCAAAGCCCCATCCAGCCTGGCCTTAAACACCTCCAGGGATGGAACTTCCACGACTTCTCTGGGCAACGTGTTCCAGTGTCCCACCACCCTCACAGTGAAGAATTTCTTCCTAATATCTAATCTTAAATCTCCCCTCTTCCATTTTTAAGCCATTTCCCCTCATCCTATCACTACATGCACTTGTAAAAAGTCCCTCCCCAGCCCTCCTGTAGGCCCCCTTAAGGTACTGGAAGGCCCATATCAGGTGTCCCTGGAGCCTTCTCTTCTTCAGGCTCAACAACCCCAACTATCTCAGCCTCTCCTCATAGGAGAGGGGCTCCAGACCTGTGATCATTTTTGTGGCCCTCCTCTGGACCCACTCCAACAGGTCCATGTCCTTCTTATGTTGGGGGCTCCAGAGCTGGATGCAGTACTCCAGGTGGGGTCTCACCATTAGAGGGGCAGAATCACCTCCCTTGACCTGCTGTCCACACTTCTGATGCAGCCCAGGATATGGCTGACATTCCGGGCTGCAATCGCACATTGCTGGCTCATGTTGAGCTTCTCATCAGTCAGCACTCCCACTACATCCCCCGATACAGTCCATACGTTAAAACTGAAGTGAAAGATTTTTTTGAATGAGGAGACATCTCCCCTTTGGGTACAAATATTGCTTGAACAGAGTGTTCATGCTGTGCAGATATTTGTGCGGTATACAGAGGTATTTATTATATTTATTATTATTATTAATAATCATCCTGGGAATTTTGATACCCATGGCAATTTACTGTGAAAACAATGATTGTTCCAGTTTATTTTCCCTCCAAAAAATAAAACTGATAATTTAATTCTACTGAAAAAAATGCTGCAAACTGGTATGCCATTCATTGTTTGACTCCATACACACAGATATAGAAAAGGTAAGGACACATGACAAGTTTCAGTTTGATGATCCAAAATCAATCTTCTTTAGTTAAAAGTCTAAAATAAAAGACTGACTTTTTTTAATCTCCTTATTATGTGCCTGAAGTTGAGATTTAGTCTACCATCATAATTTTGCTTTATGGCACAAAGTGTTGTGGGGCCCAGCGCAACAGCTAGAAACATTCTCTCCTCAAGCATCCATGGGGAACTCCTACTGCTGTTGATGAGCTGTGAGAGATGCATAGGATGTCAGATTCAGAACCTGAGATTTCCCCTCCAGACTTTGTTTAAAAAGACAGCTTATTTTGCTTTTGTAATTTGTGATGCTGCCTACGAGGCTGGATAACGACCTTCCACTGCACACCATTCAAAGAGGCCATTTGTGTCTCCCTGAAAACTGTAAGGTCAGCAAAGACAATAAAGAACTGAAAAACACAGTAATGCCTGATGACTAAAAAGTCTCCTAAAGCAAAGACTGACAAGTAAAGTGAGTCTCCCAAATCAAGAAGTACTAAAGCATAATCATCACACAAATGTCTATTTTGAGTGAGAGCCATATTAGCTCTAAATATTAGCTCTTCAAAAACAAATGGGAGAGGAAAAAGTCACTGTTTTGAAAGCAATGTATGTCCCTTACATAGAAGTAGTAGCTTACAGTAAGTATATACAGAGGCCCAAATTACAGAGAAACATAAATCAGAACAAAATCAATACATGTCAGAAACTAGAAACTTATCTGGAATAATAATAATTAAAAAAAATTAATAGAAAAAAAAGCTTTGAAAAATCTAAAGGAATGTAAGAAAAGTTCCCACTGTCCATAACAATATAATATAAAATAATTTTAAGAACAGGAATCTACTCAGATATATTCACGTCCAAAGTATGTCTTAAATTATAGGTATGCCTGGAAAGAAGAACAGAACCACTTTGGCCTTCTAAATCAGTGTATTGCTGCTTTATTCTAAGCCAGTCATTTATTTCTTGAAATGGCTACATACCCTTTTGACACGAAGAATTAAAACCATTATTTCTCATTTTTCTCTAAGATTCAGTTTTAGTTCCAGATGCATCTTTCCTTTTAAAAGGAGACTAAGAACCCCGACCTTGGCAGGACAACATACTACTTAAGAGAAAAAAAACAAAGCTGGATTTACAGTTGTGATGGTTCGTGTGGTGAGGATTCTGGATTCTTTATCAGACTGTCCAGATACAGTGTTTATTTTCTTCATTTACCAGTTGAAGGGTGACCTGCTTGCTCTACATTTTGAAGTGATATGGTATCTTCTGAGAACAGTGGAACTCAAAAAGTGAGATTTCTCCTTATTGCTCTGGAGTGAAAGTGAACAAGGGAGGCAAAAATGAGCCAAATAGGCACATTTATAGTCTCTGTTCATCTGAAAATCTTTTATTGTTTTTACTGAAGACAGAAAGATATGGATTCAGCAAATATATTCTTAAAACTAATCTTTCTACTAACCTTCTACCAAGAGTGAATTCACCTCACCTAACATTTGCACCTACATTTGCACTTATACTGGTTGTGTAAGTTTTCTTTCCGGTTAACTAAGCAAGGCAGGGGCAACCGTAAGGTGATTCCTCCTGTTTCTCATAGACACATATCCCGCAATGTAACTATTGCCATCCTCGGTATCTGCTTCTCTCCATTAGATACTAAGGGAACCCAGGCAGCTAGATTAGACTGGCTAAAGTCTGGTGAGCTCATCCAGTATGTGTTGGTGAATCAGGAGCCTCCCAAGTGTGTTCTTCTACAACTAATTAAAAAGTTAGCGATTACTTTATCCGTGACACATCTTGTTGAAAATCTTAGCAGAAGCAGAAAGCTCTAACAACTGACAGAAAGAGGTAATGTTGGCAACAATCCACTGGCATGTTTTAAATTTTGTGCGCTTGCAATTGTTGCCAAACTGCAATTATTTTGTGTACTAGACCTTCATATTTCTAGGGGACATCTGTCCATGGCAGCTAACAGCCCTTTTTTCTTCAGCCTAGATACAGCCAATCATTTTGCTCCTTTTTCAGAATTTATTTTACTTTATCCTGATTCCTGACTTTCTTTTACTGTTAAAAATGACAAAAATGAACACTCTGAAAGTATGTGGTTGCTGTACCTAAAAAAAATCATAGTCTTATGAAATATGTAACAAGAAAACTAAAATTAAGCAAGGTATTTAATTATTTCAAAATGAAGATATGGAAAAGCTATTTCATGTGCAATTATCCATAATCACATACCAGTAGAAATAGCTGTATGAACATTCCTCAGTGTTAAGTAACAAGGACCTGATCTCCAATTTCTTTTCTCTAAACCTCATTTTAAAATGTCATGAGTAAATCATAAGTAATAGACCTGAAAAGAGTCTTCCAGCTATTCACTTTCTTATTGTCTGCATTTCATAATTACTATGTAGGATTTCATATAAGAGCCCTGGAAAAAATTCTGAACCAGCATTCTAGAAAAGTCCCTGCAAGCAATTACTACTACACTTGCTGTAACTTTCAGTATGTAAAATGCAGGATTTTCATCTTAAAATGACAAAGTACTACATACCCTGATACATGAGCCTTCGTACAGTGATAAATTAATCTTGAATTTTCCTGAGCTAAGAGGGTATAACCATATCATTTGATAAACTGAATTGTATTTTATGGTGGGTTTTTTTTCATTTCTGTCACTTCTGTGTAATGGAATCCTAAAATATTTCAGTTGAATAAATATGCAAATATGACTCATGACTTGCACAGTAAAGGTAGGCCTTAGCAATAAATTAGACAAAAAATCTAAGCTAAAAGTTATATGGGACACAGAATCCCATTGGTTATGCAAGGGGAAAAATGAACAGAGATTTATTGACTTATCTAAGATATGACATAAGGATAAACAAAGAAATTTTGAAGAATTATTCCTGTTGCCAAGCCACAGAGAAGAGATGAACAGATCAGTTACTAATGTCAGAGGTCATTTAATTTGCACGTCAGAACTGTAGTTGCAGTCTAGGTGGAACGGCTTTTGTCATGTTTATAGGTATGCTATATAAGAATATTTTAACTAAAACACCTTATAAATATCTTCATATCAACTTGAACCACTTTTACAGATGGAAAGGGGTTAATGCATATGCTGTCATTTTCTACCACCTCCTTGGGATCAAAATGCTATTAAATAGTTCAAAATATACAATGATATTGCATTTATGGAGAGGGAAAGAAGGCCTTGTCATCATTTATCGGTCAGTGGAAACATGAATACAGAACTGAAATTCAAAGTTTTAAAATCTTAGTGAATTATTATTCCAAAGTCTCACCCCACATTTAATGAAACCTACCTCACCCAGCCCAAAGCAGATTCTGATCTGGATCTATTCTTTGAGGAACTGGCCAATACCTATTCAAAAGTTTAGATAGAAACATTCAAAGACTGTTTCTATCGTTAACATTCTATCATTAACATTCAAAGAAAAGGAATTCCGGATTTATAAATATCCTAAACAGTCATATTAAAGGAGTGTTCCTCCATAGCATAGGAACACACATTTTCATTCCTGCTTTCAAAAACTGCATTAGTAACTAGTCAAATGGGATTTTTGTAATTGTTGATCATCACTTACATATTTTTATTTCACAAGGTGAGCAATATATAACCATGTATATTGCTGGTAGCTATTTCCAAAGGTTTTGAATTCTGCTTTAGAGTACATACTCTCAAAAGCTTGTACTTTCGTTTTCACTTGTTTTGTAGAGATTAAAAATCCAAAGTTTCCAGTTCTGATGTGCCACAGGACAAGAGCTGATAGGCATAAGTTGCCTATGCTTTCAAGATTGATCCTGTGAAGACATGTGCAGCTAATTAATTTTATGCACAACAAACCTACTTGGTTGTAAACTAAATAAATGCATAAACATTTGCAAGTTCTGGGCCTTAGCCAATGCCACAAAAGAGCTTGCAATGTACATGAACTGTTCAAAGATTCGTCATACAAATACAAAACTTTTTTCATTACTCTATTTGGAACTGATTTGTAAATAGATAGTTTGTCAGAAATACCAGCTCTGACAGGTGAGGCAGGCAATTAACCCAACAAGTCATTCCTCCTTGTAAATTTTTTTCTGGTAAACCAGCACATTTCAAGACATGACTCACCATAATTTATTAACATCATCAAAGGAGAAATAACTGTGTAGCTGACCTTGCTAAACAACGTAGGCAAAAAACTCTGGGTAGCAAAAAAAAAATAAAATATTAAGATGCAAGTAAATTAAAAGTAGGCATCACTCCCTTTTCTGGTTTAGATCAAATCCTCAGGATATGTAAGAGATGTCATGTAGTATGGATTTTCTGAGGCAGACAGATCCCCTCTGCTCCTCTGCCCCCCCGCCCCCGCACCCTCCGCCCCCGCCCCAACACCTTGCACTGTGGCATTGCCTCTTTTCAAACACTATAGTAATGACTGCTGGCTGCATCTCCTCTTCTATCCATATTAGAGTTTCAACCAAGCTTGAAGGTTAAAATAAGCCTGGCTTTCAGGTCTATTTATATCTAAAAGCAAAATCAATTCTAAGGGCAACTAATTTATCCTTTGTTATCACTCCCTTTTCTGGTTTAGATCAAATCCTCAGGATATGTAAGAGATGTCATGTAGTATGGATTTTCTGAGGCAGACAGATCCCCTCTGCTCCTCTGCCCCCCCGCCCCCGCACCCTCCGCCCCCGCCCCAACACTTTGCACTGTGGCATTGCCTCTTTTCAAACACTATAGTAATGACTGCTGGCTGCATCTTCTATTCTATCCATATTAGAGTTTCAACCAAGCTTGAAGGTTAAAATAAGCCTGGCTTTCAGGTCTATTTATATCTAAAAGCAAAATCAATTCTAAGGGCAACTAATTTATCCTTTGTTTTTTTTCTTTTCTTTAGGCCTTATCTCACTAAAATAACAAATGTTCTCACTATCTGTAAATATTTAACAGAATATATACATATGTACCTAGATCTTTCTTAGTTACAAAAATATATTGTTACTATTCTCTAAGGAATCCGAATAAATTATGTTTTGCTCCCAATAACCACAGAATTTCAAAGGGATGGGAATAACTGTGGTTTGAAAATGCCCAAACTGGTAGCTATGCAGATATTCAGCCAAAAAAACCCAGACATTACATCAAAATATAAAAAATAAAACCATGATCATAAATCTCTTTTTTTTCTAAAATACTGAAACAGCATTGAGATTCCTATCCAAACTTAGAAATGTTTCCAAGGTAATCTGTCCAAGGATTCCAATTAGACGTATACAAAAACTCTACATTTGATGTTACTTCATAGAGGAAAATTGTAAGAAAATACTTTTTAAAATAAAACATAGATGAAACATTCTAGGCTTAATCCCAGAAGTGCAGAGTGGAGTGACATATATCACAAGGTATACTGCTAGTCATTATAACATAGGTCATAACATTGTTTTGGCTTCATATGTCATATAGCACATCTAATAAACCAAGGATGTCCAACTGTAAATTACTGAAAAATAGATTACTGGACTGTCTTTCCATTTGTTGTGGTTCCCCAGATTGTTTTTTGTAGTTCCCCCAACTGCTTCTCTGTTAAGCAATACTCTATTTTAATAATTCAGTTTTGTTGTTATAAACATCAGAGTATTTTAAAGAAGGTTGATGTGACAGCCCTTGGCATTATTTTGAGTTCTTGAAAATAACAAACATCAGGATTTACCCACGTGACTTGCCATGTCTAACTCTTATGGGTAAAATCAATATGAAACAAGGTCTCAGAGATTAGCAGTTCAGCAACACCGTTACTTCATATAAGTTACTGAAGTTATTCTTCTAAACAAATGAATGTAAAATTATATTGGATGAATGGTCTTGGAACTCCTGAGTTATGAAATAAGTTAATGCTACCTGGAAAAACAGAAGAAAAAAGATATTCTGCACGGATTTCCAAAATTGCCTGTATTAAATGATTTTAACAATAAATGTATATCCTTATGTGGTTCAGACAATAAAAAATGAGCTAGGTTCATGATTTTGTACACATTCCCTAATGAACCATTAATGATTCAGTGTAAGATAATTGTGTCATTAAAATAGTTAAGGATGGAGGCAGGACCTGTAATTTTGAGAAGAGAACTAAGAGACAAGAAATTCTAACTGTGCCTCTTAGTTTCAGCTTCTCTGTTTCTCTATTTATTATGTATTCTGTTACTATCTTGTTGTGAGGATTTATTAATTACTTTTTGGTCTGAAAAGAAAGAAAAGACATGGAGATCAGGAGTATCATAACAATAATGTTTTTAAAATATCATCAGTTGAATTGTTCAGTTAAAATCACACAATCATGGCCATGTTGTCTGTACAATACCTCTGGAAGATATCTGGTATAGCCTTCTAGCCTTCTGCTCAAAGTAGAACCATTGCCAACTTTAGAACGGGCTGGCTGGGGATACATCCAGCTGAATTTTGTAAATCTCTCAATATGGAGATTCCACAAACTCCCCAAGGCAACCCACTCTAGTGTTTCATTAACCTTAGGGTGAAGAAGGTTTTTTTAATCCATAACCTGAATCTCCCAAACTGCAATCTGTGGACATTACTCTGTTGTTATACCACCTGTTACTATCAAGAACAATTTGGCTTTATCTTTGTAACTCCCCCAACATGTTGTTGCAAGCTGCTATTACATTACCCCTTAGCTTCATCTTCAAACTAAAAAAGCCCCCCTCCCTCATTCTCCATCCACAGATCACATGCTCTAGGCCCCTGACCATCTTTGTTACACTCTGCTGAACCTTTCTTTGGTTTCTCTGCATCTGTTCTGAACAGGCCATCCAAAACCAGACAGAGTACTCCAGGAGGTCCGGTCTCACCAACACTAACTGTAAAGGAATAATAAATACTCTCGACCCATTGGCCACATGCCTCCTAATGTGGACCAGTGTATATCATGTGACTTATCTGAATTGAGAGCACACTTTCGGCTTAAATTCAACTTGGCATTAGTTGTGACCCCCATTTGGGCTACTGCTCAGCCACTTGGTACACAGCCTGTACCTATGCGAAAGTTTATTCCATCCCCAATACAGAACTCTGGACTTCTCTTGATTGAATTTGATAAGGTTTCTGTCAATCCAAACTTCAAGTTTCTCAAGGACTCTCTGGAGTGTAGCTTTACCATTAGGTATGTAGGCCCTCCGGGCAAATATCATTCACAGATTGGCTGAGGGTGTATTTTGTCTCATCATCCAGGTCACTGGTGAGGACACTGAACGATACTGGCAACAGTATTGGCCTCTGGAGTACTCCCCTTGTTACTTACTGGCTGCCAACAAGATACCAAGCCACTAAGCTCAGTGTCCAGCCAATTTTCAATCCATCCAGCAATCCACTCATCCAGACATACTTTCTCAGCCTCCAAATGATAATGTTGTGGGTGTTGGTGTCACAAGCCTTACTAAAACTGAAGTTTTGACATAACTTGGAAATATCAAAAGAAAATCCATGTTTAGTGCCTAACATTGTTTTTTGGTATTGTAATGCAACAGTCAAGTGCCTAAAGGCACCAGTCAGAATATGGGTGTAACTGCTTGAGAGTGTGTGTTTGCTGCTCAAAAAATTGTGAAGAAGAGACTTCAAGGCTAGTAGCTGTCCTGGTTTGAGGTAAAACAGGACCAATTTTCTGTTCAGTAACTTTGCTTCTTAGTTGGGCCTCTTCTAACTACTGAAATTAACGGCATATCATGCAGAAACTGTTCGCTCACAGAGTGATAAGACCTATGTTTATAGTTAATGCCAAAGCATGGAATGTGGAGAGGGTCTTGCTTATACTTATTGCTGTAACACCCAAGGCCAGATAACTGGGTTATTTGCCCCGTTGGAGGGTCGGAAGCAGAAAAGCGTAGAGGGCTCACACCTGCAGGGAGAAGAGGACAGGACAGGTGACCCAAAACTGACCAACAGGGTATTCCATCCCATCTGCCTCATGATCAATATAAAAGCTGAGGGTCAGCTCTCTCTTCCTTCAATGGCTGATATCTGAGGAGGACTCTGTCTGTCCCTCTGCCTTTGATCCCAATCCTGAATCCAGGTCCAGAATCCAGTTCCCATCCGTCACTGAGTCCAGTCTGGGACTTCCCCAGTGCCATCCAGTGATGTGATTGTCATCCTGGGAGCTTGATACAGTTTTGTATATATTTCATTATTTCCTTTTTATTTTATTATTATTTCATTAAAGTAGTTTAGTTCCTTCTAAACTCATAAGTCTCTTTCTCTCTCTCCTGCCTCTCTTTGAAGAGAGGTGGGGGGAGCATCTGTTGCTCCGCCCAGTGGTCAGTTCAGCCCAAACCACGACAGTAGCAACCACTGATACATGAACAAGGTGCATCAAGATAACAGCTGGGATCCTGAAGGTGTTAGCTGATGGCTTGCTAGCTGGTGACAAGCTAATTTCTGAGCAGACTAAAATTATTGCACAAGGATTTTGAGCTTGCTCTAACGGAAAAAGTAGAAGTAATGTGCTTTACAGTTAAAACTGAAACAGCTGTTCACCTACTCTAATCCAGGCTAGCAGAAGGAATATGGTATGGTATTTAGAAACCCCATTGTTCTATCTCATGTATTTTAATATTGATTTACCAACTATTTCTCAGCTGAACTGAGTATATAACAAGTTACTTCTACTCGCTACACAAGTCACTTTTGTCAGATTCACATTGACACTGAGTCTTGGTTATTTCTTTGGTTATTGTAACTTCACCTTGCGTTTCATCATTCCTTCAGAGGAAACAAATTTAAACCAAACAGGCTTAAATCTCTTCTGGCTGTACTACTGAAAATCTGAAACACTTTAACTGAGTTTATAGAGTTTTTACCCACCTTGTTTTATGGACCCGACCTGATTCTCTGCATTAGGGATGGAGTGTTTTCAGAAGATCACGATCTTCTTCTTTCTATCAGCCTGCAAGAGGAAATCTGAGCTTTGAGTTTATTAGGCATTTCCTTAAAAGATTCAGTCAAACCAGCTAAGACAGTTAACACTTCAGCAATATCCAAAATACCCAGGATTTATTCTTAGCTCCTGAGCCCAAATGACTATCCCAGTAGCAGTACCATCAGATATCAGGGATACCAACCCCCTTCTCCTCCGACATTGTCTTCTATGGAAAGGAAATGTGGAAGTCTGCCAGAAGAGATCCATGACATGGCTCTGAGCATCAGGACTCCAAGACTTGCCACAGCACTTACCTAACATTTAGTGAAAAAGTATTCATTTTATTTTCATTTCCTTTGGTCAATGGCCCTAATATTTTCTTCTTCTTTCTTGAGTGTATGTAATTTATTCCAAAAAGCTGGCGCACCACAAAAGTAGCATCTAAGAAACAGCTCAGAGTTCACAAGGTTGGAGCATCATACTGCAGATCTGACCCTACTGTAATGCTCACTTAGCTCTATCCTTCTTCTTCCTTTTGTGCCACAACAGACAGTAGTATGTCGGTGGAAGGAATCACTTGAAGTTGACAGGTTGTTATAGCTCCTGAGAGCTGCACAGAATTCTTTCTGAGTCACTGTGTCCGGACTAAATTTCTCTTAGCCACAGAATTGCTCTCAGCAAATTGGAGTCACTTGCTTGTCCTGCAAAGGAATGTACTTCAGACAAAAGAAGGAAAACTAATACCTGTAAATGGCTCAGACTAGAAGAAAGTAACATAAGCAGATATCTGAAAACCACATTAGCCCTTCTTATCTCCTACCTTTCTAAGATCTCTTATCTTTCTTAGATTACAAAAATGACTCTATGTACTACAAGTTAGTCTTAGGGAGGCTAAAGGTATTTATATGACACCATGGGCATCCATGTCCAAAATATGTCCCTTAAAATTCACCGTCAAAACCTGGAGGCCTATGAGTTTTCTAATTATAGTCGTCAGAACTCTAAATTTCTGCTACTGGGCAACTACAGAAACACCTACAGGCTGGGCATGTTCAGTTTCTCTCATACTAAGCTCAAACAAGAATCACATAGGAGGAGTTCTCCACATAGCTTACCTCTGGGGTCTAAAGCCTGCCCAGAAAATGACAGACTGTCCCACAAAACATAGTCAAAAAGTCATAATACCCTGCACTTCTCATCTTCTACTACCAAATAGAGCACTCATTCAGAAGCTGGAAGAAATATCTTGAAATTTCTTCTCTCTGGGTATAAAGCCTTCTCTTAGAAATGCAGCCTAATCATAGGTCTGTACATTAGCCTGATGACAGTCTTGACATGGTAGCAAAATGTCTTCACAAATACCATGTCTACACACACAGTCTCCAAGCAATACACAGGGAGAGAGGGCATCTAACTTGAGGGTTGAATCTGAGGACTTAAGAAGGCATTTAAAAATCAGGTTGAAGTTTTCAGTGGTGCAGTACCAGCACAAAAGCAGACTATACTAGCAGAAGACTGTGAAGGTGCCCTAAGCATACCTGAATGTCTGATCGTAAGATCTATGTGCCAGACAGACCGATGAAGCCTGAAATTCTCCTGCTTGTACTGTTAACTGCCTCACGTGGGAAGCTGTCATTGCTTCAGCTTCTTAAATATAGAGACCAGGAAAGAAAGAGAAAACGCATGGGACTTTTAAGTGAGGTTTTGCTCTCATCATTCCCTAAGAAAAGTTTGTGGAGAAAAATGGTTTTGGAACAAAGCAGGTGCAACTTTTATAGAGTAAATCTGATGTACAGCAGCAATTGATCTTCTCACATAGTTTGGTTCCAAATGTTAGAAGTTATGACAGCCTCATAAACCAGGAAAATTCACTGTGTGGTTTCCTCAGGATTATAGCACTTCATTTCCACACTTCACCTATTGACCTCTTCATTCATTCTTGTCAGTGACATTTCATAATATAGTGCACACATGATTTGGAACTAGAAAATCAATTCCAAGAACTCATATCCTCTTTTCACACAGGGCATTAAATTATTTCTTTTTAAATAAATCTACAGTGAAATCAGGAAAATACTGGCTTTAAACAGGAAAAAAAAGTAATAAATAGATGAGTTTCAAAGAAGCCTTCTGTTTAGTGGATATATTCAATTGCAAAAATGTAAAGCTTTAGCTCTAACTGCCTGTCTGTTAAATTACACAAACACAGGCACAGCCAAATAGAATGAATGGTCCCACAGACAGTTGGTGCTTAGTACCAAGCTAACATAGTAAGTCTGTAGTAAAAGAAGCCTGTCATCTTTTTAGTTCATCATGTTTCTGCTCTCCTGAAGTCCATTGTTGTAATTCTGTTATTAACCTTGCTCACTTCTCTCATTATCTTAGACTCTACCATTTCACGATAGCTAAAGCCAAGACTGCCATGACCTTCACACTCCCAGCCAGTTCTTTCTGAGAGTAATAAATCCAGTAGAGCATCTTCCCTAGTCAGATTGTCCACCAAGAAATTGTATTAAACTCCAGAAACCTCCTGGATTGCTTCTGCCCAGCCATCTTTCAGTAGGTTTGGAGTAGCTCATATTCCTCACTAGAATTTGGGCCTGCACCGGTGAGGCTTCTTCCAGTCGTCTAAAGAAAGCTTCATCTACTTCTTCTTATTAGGTGGTCTGCAGCAGACACCCATCATGAAGTAATTCTTGCTGACTTTTTGATGCTCCTTTACCCATAAGCATGCAAGTTTGAGCTGTGTGTTTCCCATGCTGTGTGAATTAATGCGCAGGTGTCTGAGATAGGCCTTTAGTCACACTGTTTTCTCAGTGGAAAAATTAGAGCCTCCTTCATGCTGTGTTCTCAGGCACTTCCATACCGCCTCTCATGCCTCCCTACACTTCTGTTCAGGCTTTAGTCACCATTCTCTGGCAACTTAGATGAAAGTCTTCCTCACTCGTTGGCAAAGATGCTCTTGCCCCCTTGTGTCACTCCATCTCTCCCCCATGGTTTTTATTCTTCAAAGTGAACCAAGTAGTTATCAAAGGCAAAGCCTTGCATGTGACGTCAGCTGTGCAACCAGGCATTGACCTGCCACGTGCCTTTCTGCTCCAGTCAGAATCAAGACTGTGAGGTGTAAGAGCGAAGAAAAGTAAAGACAAAGAAGTTTTCTGCACAGCATGTTGTTTTCCCTGGGCTGATTCTTTGTCACAGAGAGCTACCTAGCTTGTCATTATTCTATTTTCCATTGCATTTTGTGCTTTCTGTGCATCTTCAAAATTACCCATTAATCTTTGCCTGTTTGTAATTTTTTTATAGCAAACACTGTATTGGGAAGACCTTTTTTTTTTAAAGTACAAAAAAAAGAAAGTGAAAATAAGAAAGTCAGAAATATCAGACCTGTGACCTGTATTGAAAAAAAAAAAATCCACAGGATTTTGAAAGAAAAAAAATCATATCATGATTGCTAATGAAATAATAATATTAGTGAATCAAAGGTTGCTTGCCTTTCAGTTTTTGTAGGTCTGTTCTGGATATGTCTAAACAGCACATTTTAAAGCAGATATCTTTGTACAAAATTGTTCTTCATTATTGCTTCTGTAACAACCTTAAGTGTAACACTAAGGAAGAACTGCTCTTGGAGCTTTTTTTTTTTCTGAGCTGCCTGTTCCAAGCATATTTCCTTTCTCCTGTGTCAGTATAAGAGATCTTAACATGGAATTAAAATGATTACCTCATTTTTATCAAAATTTGGTTTTGGGGATTGAGAGTTGAGATATTGGTATAGTTTAGAAATTAAGTACCTGGTGGTCTGACTAGGGATATACCCAAGTTGCTAGAAGTGGTTAACAAATTGAGGTTATACTGTGTGAAAATAAGCTGCTATTTCCCAGATGATGTACTCAGTATTACGGAGTGATTTTTACATTTGTCTGTAACAATGCTTAATCAATGTTCTCTTTCAGTCCACTTGTAAGGCATCAATGAATCATTAGTTTGGGAGTGAATACCAGTTTCACCTGAGCTGCACCTGTCAATACTTTACTCTGGGTGATTTCGTTGAAGCAAAACAGAATAAAAATTTCACATTCAAAAAGCAGATTGAAACCAACATGCCCAGCCTTCCAAAGACAACAAAGAAAAACACTAACAAAAAAAAAATAATCCCTGCTGTAGCATTGGTGACATGGCAATTCAGGCCAGATAAGTGCCTCCAATTAACTTAAACAAGTACCTACTTGCATAGGGGAGAGCAGTCTCTAGGTAGCAGCAGCAGTAAAACTTGGAAGTCCAATACTGAAGGTCTGGAGAAGAGAGGACCAAATAAAGGAAAATAAGACGGCCTCAAGTAGACCTACTATAAGACAGTACTTCCAAAAATGCAGGGGGATCTCAGTGTGCACCCAATCTGTGAATACCCTGTGAGCCCATAAATTAAGTGTACTGACTTGTGAATACCTCCCTCTTCTTTTGCCTCTTTCTCATTCTCTTTACTCCATTATGACTTACCCATCATGAAGCACTGTATCTTTTGCTTTTCCACATTGATCAAGACATTAGTCTTAGCTCAGCTTTATATTGATAGAACATAAGAAATGTTTTCATCCCACATTAATAACATGAACATTATTTAATAACACAATCGGAAGTAAAATTTTTCAGAATCTTTCTCCATGTCTGCCAATAATTAGTCAGATCACACAGCAAGGAAAAATAACACTCTACCTTCTATAAACCTCTCTTGTTAGGATCTTTCTTGTCTCTGAAGATGTTAGAAAAAACCAAGACACTTCTCCAAACCTTTTTATGGATAATGTCCTAAAAATAAAAGACCTAATCAGATAAAAAAACCCTCTAAACAATTCACCCAGCAATACTGCATGCTTCAGTTAAATTTCTCATTGTTTGCAGATTAATCCTTTGGGTTTTGATCTGTCTTTAAGGATTGATTAAAGTAATGGGACTGTTTAGCTTGCTCTCCATTTGATACTCTTTTCCACACTCGTAAATATAACTATTTCCCCTCAGTTTTCTTCAAACTAAGGAACACCAGTGCTTGCAAACTTCTCTTGTAGGTCCTACTTGCTAAGCATATCTTTACTGCTCTATTTAAATGCACAGGGAAGTTTTACACTTAATATTCAAAGAAGACTAAGCATGACTGAGTTACCAACCAGCATTCCATCGCAATCTATCCACAAGAGATCACTGGTCCCAGGACTTTTTTAAGTCCAAATACCCTGTGAATACCACTACCTTACTTTTGCTCAGTTCAAATATATATAAATCACAAGCCATGTATCAGTGGTGGAAACGGCGGAAAACCCTAAAACTGCATTTACACAGTGTAACAGGCATTCTGCATGCACAACTGCATGCTTTTTTATTTTACATTGTACACTGCTAATTTCAAATTAAATCTAAACTCACTTGCATGAATAGCATATGAAATGCATGAACATAAAGAAGAGTAAACCAAACATTATGTGCAGGACAGTTGAAAAACTCATTCTATTTATTACCCATATGGCTTCTGCTGGAGTACTATGTTGTTTTTGCTGCACAAAATACCTGAAGAAAGACCTGACTCCTTCAGAAAATAAAGATCAAATAGTATCTTGGATGATCACAGGCTTAGGAAAAATGACATAGGAGGGAAGACTGAAAGACGGAGAACTGGATTGATATAGTTTAGACAAGACTCAGAGGATCAGGAGAACAGTCTTAAAATATGCAAAAAAAACGTTTTCCACAATGAAATAACAGTTTTTCCGTGCCTCTAGGAAACAAACAAGAAGTAATGGACTAACTGCAGTAAGTGAGATTATCTTAACCATTAGGAAAAGTTTTCCAAATGTAAGACAGTGAAGCACTGGGACACATTGCCTAAGACTGTGAAAGCTTCATGACTGGAGGATTTTGAAAAACATTTTGATTATACAAATATCTATCAGGAATTATTTAAGTGGAATTTATCTTGCTTTGGAGCAAGGAGATGCTAAAATTTATCTCCTGAGTTCCCTTCCAATTCTACTTACCAAGTTGAGATATTTCCAGCACCACCATTAAGAAAACAAAGAGCAAACCAAATCAATAGAGAGACAGGTTCAAAATACTCAATTTAAATAGGAAAAAAAATCCAAACAAAAAAAAAAACAAATACCCCAAAACACCACATTTTTACTGTGAGGGTGTTCAAACCCTGCAACAGGTTGGGCAGAGAGGTTGTGGAGTCTCTGTCCTTGGAGACATTTTAAACTCGACTGCATATGGCCCTACCATGCAACCTGCTCTAGAGGAGCCTACTTGGAGCAGGAGGTTGGACTCAACAATCTCCATAGACTCCTTCCAACCTCATCCATTATGTGTGTGACATGCGGTCAAAAGTTTCAAATATACTTAAACAAGTTATTCCCATCTGTCACTCAGGTGTGACCAAGGCCTTGATCCAGCTTCTTTGCCGGTAGTTTACAATTTATTTATTCAAGCTTTCAATATAACTCAGGATGTCCTGTTTCTTAGAGAAGCCACGTCAAGAGAAGGGTTGGACAAAGGCCTGAAGTATCAGTAATTGCAGTCTTGCAAACTAGTTCTCACCTTGGTCAGAAGGAAAGCAACCCAAGCATCTGGGTATTCAACCACGAATTTGAGAACAGAATGTTTGTTAAAAGTAGGCAAATATTCATCTGAGCTGCTATCAGATATAACAAGAACTGTGCTATAGAAGACTTTTCGCAAAAAACGCACATATTTGTGCATCCTGTATCATAGAGATTCTTGTAATCAGTGCATTTTTTCCATGATTCTTTTAAATAAACAGCTATGGAAATCTGAACACAGGCTGTCATTACCATGGAATAACTGCTCAATTAAAAATGCAGATTAAATTAAGTACTTGTCTTTAGATACTGGTAAATAAAACAAGCATAAATATGTCATTTTGCTAAGTTGCATGTAGAAAAATAAAGATTTTAGCAGTAGACAAGCCTTTTAATTTTTTTTAAGACATACTGAATATTAACACTGTGATATTTGGAAACTCTGGAATACATTCATGGTTTTCATGCAAGCATTCCAATAACCTATAATACCACAGAAGCTTATAAACAAGAACATTTAAATTCAAGCTAAGCCCTACACTTTTACACTTTATTAAAATAAAGATAAAAACCCTTTTTTTTTTTTTTGCGATAATCCTATTGAGTGGTAGTCCTATTTAGATAAACACATTAAAAAACTATGCTGATCATTAGCTTTTTAATCAGTGCATTTTTCCATATTCTGAAACATACTGTATTTTAAAGTAGTCTATATGAGAATAGGATTGGATGTCTTATTTTTATCTGTGGTATGTCCTACTGCAGTTTTAGAGTTCTGGATGAGAATTCAGAATTGAAGCAATTGGTGCTGTTCTAATAGAAAGTGAAGTCTTTTCACTACCCATGAGAAAGGCTACAAACTGCCTAGGAAAAGTTTCTGCAAAGACATGAATATCGTGCCTCCCATATATAGTAGTGCTGAAAATTTGAGAGAAAAGTCATAGAAGTCCTTAAAATGTCAAAAAGCACATCTTCTCATGAAAGACTACAAAAGATAAATCTCTCATCAGAAGGAAAGAAGGGGTATGTTCTGATTAATGTTGGGATTTAGGGAGACAACATGAAACAAAGGCTAAAACTTCAAACTAGATAACATTAGACAAATAGGCATAAATATTAGACAAATAGGCATAACATTTTAACAGGAAGAATGATTAATGGCTGGAGAAGCTTCAAAAAACTAGGATGGGTTTTCCATCCTTGACATATTTAGTGTAAGCCCAGACTTCTGAAGATATACTCAAGTCTGCATAGCAATTAATTAAAGGAAGACTCATAGCCTACAGAATGGACACAGTCAGTCAAGATAACAAAGATACTATCTGGCTTCATAATCAATGAATGTGTAAACTCTCATGCCTTTTATTGGAAGTTGGGAGTATTTAACATCTTGCCAGATGTTCAAACCTAATTGGTTTGTCAGCAAAGTATGTGCTCATGGTTTCTCAATACGTAACCTTGGACCAGCAAGGTGAAAGCATGGGCTCAACAGAGTAAAAAGCAGATCTGCTGCAGAACTTAAGAAAATCAGAATTTCTCTGGGCTAATAGCATTTCTCAGTACTAAAAAAAAATGCAACATCCTGTTTCCCCTAAGATACAGCCCCCTAGCTTCCAAAAAGAGTTAATGTTGTAATTATTATTAAAATAATGCACACTTCATTAAGATACCTCACTAAAATTGCAAGATGGTTGTTTTCTAAATCCTGCAATTATATATTGCCTGCCAGATACCAGTCTAATATTGTTTCTGTTGACAGCACTGAGAGTCCAGTTACGCTTATTGCAATTTTCTGTATCTCATAAATTGTATTCATTTTTAATACTTGGATCAGAAATTGGAAACCATGTTCAAGAAAACCCACACAAGTAACATGAAAGAATCACAGAATCACAGAATGGTCAGGGTTGGAAGGGACCTCTGGAGATCATCTAGTCCAACCCCCCTGCCAGGGCAGGGTCACCTACAGCAGGTTGCACAGGACAGCGTCCAGGCGGGTTTTGAATGTCTCCAGAGTGGGAGACTCCACCACCTCTCTGGGCAGCCTGTTCTGGTGCTCTGCCACCCTCAAAGTAAAGAAGTACCTCCTCATGGTGAGATGGAACTTCCTATGTTCAAGTTTATGCCCATTACCTCTTGTCCTATCACTGGGCACCACTGAAAAAAGACTTGATAAGATTCCCCCTCAGTCTTCTTTTCTCTAGACTAAAAAGACCCAAGTCTCTCAGCCTTTCCTTTTAAGAAAGATGCTCCAATCCCTAATAATCTTTGTAGCCCTTTACTGTACCCTCTCCAGCTGTTCCCTGTCCTTCTGGAACTGGCGAGCCCAGAACTGAACACAATACTCCAGATGTGGCCTCACCAGGGCAGAGTAGAGGGGAAGGATGACCTCCCTCGACCTGCCGGCCACACTCTTCTTGATGCGCCCCAGGATGCCATTGGCCTTCTTGGCCACCAGGGCACATTGCTGGCTCCTGTCATCCTGTTGTCCACCAGGACTCCCAGGTTCCTTTCACAGAGCTGCTCTCCAGGAGGTCAGCCCCCAACATGTACTGATGTATGGCGTTATTTCTCCCCAGGAGCAGTACCCTAAAGGAATTAGAATTAAAATAAAAAAGCAAAGTTAAATGAGAATTTGAACTATATCCAAGCTTCCAAATGTTTTTTCAGGACTATTAACAAAACTATGTCTCAGATGGACTGTTCCTTGCACTCCCTCTCTGCTGCTAGGTTTCTTCTCAATGTGCTTTTCATATTAAGAATTTTTCATTCAGACCCATTTACATATTCCTTCAATTGTCTTGTGGTATACCTACCATTTTTAAAGCATATCCCAGATACTCCCATCTTCTTTTACAGATAACTTAAGAGAAAAAGGAACATTTACATTTCTGACTGGTCCTGTCATTATATGAATTTATTCCATTTAATACTGTTTCTTTTAGGCACCTCCTTTCTAAGGCATCCAGAGGCCTATCTATAGTGTATTTCCACATTTCATTTCCATAAATTGAGGCAGAAAAATAATTTAATTGAACACCTGTATAGGTTATGGATTTTTCAATTATTTAGTCCTGGTTTATATTTAAAAAAAAAAAAAAAAAAGCTGTTTTCATGTCAACTTACCACCTGCTTTTCTGGGCACCCCTGCTTACTAACATCTTACAAACAACTGTATGACTTGATTCTCTTTGTGTCCGTTTGTCATCTTTGTGATAGGAACTCTTGTAGGCTTTTACTGAAGAAATATTTTTTTTTACATAACTGATCATTTGTCCTATCTTTTGTGGAATGAGAAGAATTTGTGGTCTTTATTTGCATGGCGGCTGAACTGCCATTCAGAAGACCTGACTTCTGTTAATGACATGCAATTTGTTCTTTCTTCTTCACCTCTTTTTTTCTTTCTCTCACACAAAGTCAATGGCAGTCGTAAAGAAGAGAAGTAAAGGAATGCATTAATATATGACAATTACACCTATGTGAAACCACATTCATTTATAGGTACACTTGCTTGAACTGTGACTTTTGAATCTTGAAGAAAACATTCCTAGTGAAAGAAGGCATCCAGAATTTCAAAGGACCCCAGCATAAAAAAAAGTTTAATTTTTTAAATAGCAGGAGAAATTCCTTTTTTCTGCTCATATAACCCAAACCATTTGAAAGGATTATCTTCCAATTTTTCCATTAAAAATAATCACTTTTGATCAAGAACAAGCAGAAAAATGCCAGGTGAAAAAGTAATTTTTGGAAGGTCATAAATCAGTGGAAAAGCTTTGAACAAAATTATTGCCTGACCCATTGAGATAGCACTCTGAGAACAATGCCGTACTAAAACAAACCTCACTGCCAAATTGTGCGACAAACTTGTTGTTACGCTACTGCTGAAATAATTCTTTATGCAATGCCAGCAGACATAACATTTTGCTTCCAGTGCCCACCCACAGCTACTCAGAAGAGAAAGCATGTCTACTGCACTTGTACAATTAGCCAGTCAGATAGATTAGGAGAAACTGTTCAGCTCTGCCAGCTAAGCAAAATGGCATTATAAATTCGCCTAATAAGGGTATAAATATAACTTTCCATTCTCTGCATTTGCAGTGAATCTCCATGAGTCCTCTAACACAGGACAGAATCAAAACTCAAAAGCAGTAAAATTACATTGCAGATTTCTTGCCCTTTAAAGGGCAGAGGATAGTATTTGGCATTAAACAGACTACCTGAAAGGATGGTGATTCAAAGTGGAAATCAACTCAGAGTGGGAATTCACAGTGAGAATTCACTGCCTTTATTTTCTCACCATTTATGAAAGAACCTAATGCCATTAATGCGGCAAAGTATTTCAAGAAATGCTAATTCTGGAAAAGGGACAAATTTCTGTGTCATATATAGCCACAAGCCTCTAGAAGTTTTTTTGGAATGCCCAAGATAGATAGGAAAATTCTTTAAAGAAATTATGAACCCATGAGGAGAAACTCAACACTAATGACAAGTCTACCACAAATAGGTGTGGAGAAGCCACTCCAAGATCTTGCTCTTTCAGTCTCCCAAAAAGAAGGAGGAATTTTCCTTCCAATTACTGAGATGAGAAGAAAATGTTTTCCATCTTCCATTTTCCTTATTCCACTACAACAAAATTCTGTCCTGTGCAAAGCGAAATAAGCAAAAGAGCACATTTCCATCTATGTGGACTTAGGTCTCACAATCTGACAGAGCAATGAAGAATTCATGTCATCTACTGACAGCTCTTCAGTGCTGCTTGATTCTGGGTCTTGCTGTCCACCTACTATAGTGCTGTACCTTACTGTATGAACACCATAAGCTCTCTTAAGATTAGACGTCACAGTGAATATAGATGGTAGGGCTGTGTTAAATGCCATTGTAGGGAGTCTAATTCTATAGATCCATAGGGAAGCTACAGCACATGTTTTTTTACCTTGTTTCATGGCTGTTTTACTTAGTGTGGTGGCTACACACTTACCAGTACTAATTATTTTAAAGATAGTTTAATTTACACTGCTGTTCTTTTCACTGACTCCAATATAAACGAACCTACATTCAACTACCTATATCAGGTACCTAAACATACCTACCTAGATCTCAGCAGAGTTAGATCCTTTACTGGCCACTAGTCTTCTCACTGTAGGATAATATAGCTGGAACAGAGAGCAGAAAACCTGTACTGTGTAATAAATTCAGGCTTATGCTATTGGCTTAGAGAAAGTATTACTATGCTAGTAGGTTTAAGGGCAAGTTTCTCCAGGACATGCTCGATAAAACAGCTATTTAGGAGAATCCCCAGAAGTAAATTGAACAACATCAGTAAATTCCGTATACAAATAAGGCAGTCATTATGTTTCATCTGTTGCCCCTCCAGTCCCAAATAAAGAGAAGAAAAGAAACTAGTGTTGGGCTCATATGCCAAGAAATGCTGCAATATTTGTTAATAGGACTGTTGCAGGGTTACAAAATTATTTTTTTCTGCTGAATATTTTCAAGGGATCAAAACTGTGGGTTTTTTTAAAGCAGTAAGTTATTATCTAACAAAACTGGGAAGAAATTCCCATGACACTTCCACGTTTTAATGATGAGGATGACGTTCAGGTTCCTCACTGCACAGTGAATGCTGGACAAGTGCTTCTCGCTGCTTAGAAGTCTAAATTTCCCAGCTGCCAGTTACCCTCCCTCACTTTTCCTTAACCAGATTTGAGTTTCACTGTTACTGAAACTGACCTTGAGCAGTTCCTTTCTTGCCTGAAAAAGCCCCTTCTCCCTGGAATGTGCCTTGAGTTTTTCTGGTTAGTTTTTTAAAGGAGTGTATCCAACCTGCCTTATTTGAGACATGTCCTTTGACTCCACATTTGAAAGATGGGACTGTCTGCATGAACAGAGACTGACAGGATCAAATCCCTGATATGTAAATTATTCAAGCTTTTGAAGCCAGTAACACTAACTCTATGAATAAGGGTTCAATAATGTCAATAGAGAGTTCACGATCTGACCCAAAATCTGCTAAACATCTCACAGGCAAATAAAAACAAAAGTTTCTTGATGCAGGTTTTAAAACCTGAGGTCTATGATCTGACCAGGAATAGTACAATTGTGATAGGAAAGAGTGGAAAAGGGTCAGAAAGCAAGAAGCAGACCAGACACTGCACATCCATTGTTCTGCTATCCATTAAAAAAGCTGCATCTAAATATTGAACTAGCCCCAAATAAACAAACTGATAAAATAGGAGGCAAAAGACCAGAGAGGGCTGAGCACTGGTGGCCTTAGTTCTGCCTAGTCCCATGTCAGAAGGGAATTAATGGGTCTTGGGGCAAAACAGTGAATCCACTGAAATGCAAGTTCTTGAGGAACAAAGTCCCAAAAGACTTACACAGATTGGAGGAACACGGCAAGAGGAACTGCATGAATAATGAATTTCAGCCAGGACGAATGCAAATTCCTCTACTTTGAAAGGAGGAACCCCTTGCAACCATAAGAGTAGAGACAAGGATCTGACTGGCTCAGCAGTATCTCTGCAGAAAAGGCAGCAGAGATGGTCAACAGCATCCTGGGCTGTATCAACAGGAGCACAGCCAGTAAATCAAGGGAAGTGAGTATGCCTCTACTCAGCACTTGTTGGAATGCATGTAGAAAACTGGGTCCACTGTTGGGCACCCCAATACATGGAAGACTTGAGTCAGCTGGAGTGAGTTCAACAAAGAGACACCAAGATGGTCTGGGGGCTGGAACACTTGCCCTATGAGGAGATGCTGAGGAATCCAGGCTTGTTCAGCATGGAAAAGGGAAGGCTTCAGGCAGAGCTAACAGCATTCTTGCAGCACCCAAAAAAGGCCAGACCAGTCACAGTGGCGCATGCTGGGAGGATGAGAGACAGCAGATGCTAAAACAAGAGAGGTTCGGACTGGACAGAGGGGAAAAAAATCACTACAAGGACAGTGAAAAATGGAACTGGTTGCCCAGAGAGGCTGTGCAGTCTCCATTTTTGGTTGCCTTTTCTTGTACTGGGGAGCTTTCCCCAGTACAAGAAAGACATGGATTTACTGGAGCAAGTGTACCAAAAAGCCACAGAGACGATTAAGGAACTGGAGCATCATAGAATACCAGGTTGGAAGGGACCTCAAGGATCATCTGGTCCAACCTTTCGTGGCAAAAGCACAGTCTAAACAAGATGGCCCAGCACCCTGTCCAGCTGAATCTTAACAATGTCCAATGTTGGGCAATCCCCCACTTCCCTGCGGAGATTATTCCAATGGCTGATTGTTCCCATTGTGAAAAATTTTCCTTCTGTCCATTCGGAATCTCCCCAGGAGTAACTTGTACCCATTACCCCTTGTCTTTTCTATGTGAGTCCTCATAAAAAGGGAGTCTCCATCTTCTTTGTAGACACCTTTTAATGCCACTTGTATGAGAACAGACTGAGAGAGCAGGGATTGTTTATCCTAGAAAATAGAAGGCTTAGGGTAATCTTATCAATGTTTATAAATATCTGATGGCAGGGTTTAAAGATGGAGCAAGACTTTTCTCAGGTGGTGCCCAGTGACAGAAGAAGAGGCAATGGGCATAAATAGAAACACAAGAATTTCCATCTAAACACAAGAAAAAACTTTATTACTGTGAGGGCAACCAAGTACTGGATCAAGTTGCATAGCAAGGCTGTGGATTCTTATTCCCTGGAGATACCCAACACCTGACTGGACGTGTCCCTGAGCAACCTATTCTACCTGAGCCTGCTTTGAGCTGGAGTCGGGGTTGAACTAGGAAATCTCTAGAGGTCCCTTCAAACCTCAACTGGTTTGTGATTCTATGCAATTCTGTTGGAGGTTGTGTAGTTACAATGAGATTGGGTAAATCCCTGAGCATGATTTTCTGATGCTCATCTGTAGAAACCCCCTGAGTTACGGCAACACTGCAAATAATTTAATGGCACAGTCATGTCTGAACTTCCTTTAAGGTCTGCTACTGTCAAAAGATAATAACCATCAAATATAAAGCATTACACCTGGATCCATGAGAAGCAACTGAGACAAGTATAATTATTATCAGTAGACTTCACAGAAAACTTCACAGTAATACTATTTGATGAAATCATAACTGAAATAATGAAGCAAACAGTTTTATTTACCCCCATATGCAAAGCTGTGAAAGATATGGTTGAGAGAAGATGGAAAGATGATAGTAACATCTAAAGAAAAGTCTACATGAAGATTATGAGGAATATCTTTATGAAAGTTTTTTATCTGGAGAAACAGTTTGTCTGCAAGCATAAAAATGAACATCAATAAAAACTTTGTCATGTGTTAAAAAAAGAAAAAAAAAAGAAAACTGCAATTGCTGCATGCATCCTATGAGTAAAATATACAAATGAGCTACATCTTGCTCAGTTATATACACATATATATGATGACGGAAACTATCCTGTATAAGGAAAAGCAGAGATGACACTGCACAGTTTTTGGCTAGGGTAGAGGTAATTTTCTTCATAATAGCTAGTATGGGGCTATGTTTTGGATTTGTGCTGGAAACAGTGTTGATAATTCAGGGATGTTTTTGTTACTGCTGAGCAGTGCTTACAGAGTTAAGGCCTTTTCTGCTCCTCACACCACTCTGCCAGCGAGTAGGCTGGGGGTGCACAAGAAGCTGGGAGTGGACACAGCCGGGACAGCCCACCCCAGCTGACCACAAGGATATCCCATGCCATATGACATCATGATCAGCATATAAACTAAGGGGGAAACTTGTCCAGCGGTCCCTGCTTTGGGACTGGCTGGGCACCGGTTGGTTGGTAGTAAGCAATTGTTTTTAGTTTGCATCACTTGTCTTTCTTGGGTTTTATTTCTCTCTGTTTTTCATGTTTTCCTTTTAATTTATTATTATTTTTTTATTATTGTTATTGTTATTATTATTATTATTATTAAATTATTAAACTATTCTTATCTCAGCTCATGAGTTTTCTTACTTCTACCCTTCCAGTTCTCTTTCCCCCCAGCCTGCTGGGGAGAGTGAGCAAGTGGCTGTGTGGTGTTCAGTTGCCGGCTGGGGTTAAACCATGACAGAGGCCCATCATGATTGCCTACAGAAAGAGAGAGACAGACAGATGTGTCTGTCTGTCAGACATCTAGTCAGCTCATCTAGTCTAGTTAACTGTTTTGAGTTAAGGAAAGCAACTGACAAATTAAAAACAAGTTATAAAGTTTCCATAATGAGGTGACATTGACTGTCTAGCAGCTTGGCACCCAAAGAGAAACCACAGTAACCATTGCCGTTCCGGCAAAGTGGTAGTCCTATATATAATTAAACATAATCTTACAGGAAAACAAAGTCTTCATACCCATCTGAATGTCCTCCAAATTAAAAAGGCTTTGGAGAATATCTTCTAAATCCTTGGTTCATCCTTGCTAGAGAGAAAAAAGGTTTGCACAAGCTACAAGAGAGAATTAGGCCCAAACACTTCTGAAAAAAAAGCCACAAAAATGGATTGATTTAAAACGGTACATACTGAACCCGTGGCAACCAAAACTGGTTACAGTTAGTTTAATGTGTCTATGTTAGAGCGGCACTATCTGTGAAGGAACAATAGAAGAGAAAGCCATTACAACAGAAGCAATTAACTGAAAGTTAGAGATTCTCCACATCAGCAAAGAGAAGGAAATGCTGTGAAAAATTGTAGATGAAAAGGAAAATATTCACAGTATTCTTCTAAAGGTCAAGGAAAATATCAAAGGAACTACTCAATGGAAATGTCATTAACTTTAAAATCCTGAGAGTAGCAGCAAATACAAGGGCTTGTACAATATGCTTGATTGAAAACACACCCTGAGTGGCCCTTACTACAACTACATTCAAATGATGTATTGTATTGTAAATATAATTTGTTTAAAAAATTAAAAAAAAAAAGTTGTCTTCCACCAACACTGTTTCACATTCCAGTGAAGGAGAGAATACCTTTCAATAGCCTGATAAGCTATACATAATAATACTTGCTATAGTCTTTTTTAGAACATTTCTGTTTTTCTAGAAATACTTTTGGTTTCTACAAATCCATCTTACTTTTTAAATCTTCATGGTAATCCCCAGCAGCCACTTATCCAGATGAAGTTTCAGTTTCTGAATAGAGGAAAAATAAAGGCTAAAATTTTCCCACACTTTTATTTCCTATTGAAATATGGACTAAATCTCATTCAGTGCAGATGAACTAAATGTCAGGGAAAAAAGAAAATAGTGAAAGAACATATTTCCCCCCGATACATTTTAAAACATATTAGTACTACTACTGTCTAGGAATGTATCAGAAAGCATAAACTGCAGCTTCTGCATGGATTGGGAAATCCACATCAGGAAAAAAAAAAAAAGCAAGCTATTTTTATTGAATGTAGTGGTGCTGTAAAGCCAAAGATGTATTTCAAAAGAAGGACTCAGTAAAATAAAATCAATTGGTTGCAATATTGTTTTCATTATTTATAAGCTATTAGTGATATGTAATAGCAATTATAATACTGTAATTCTAGCAATTTGTGATTGCATGGTTTTAAAAAATGAAGGTTAAGAAAAGATCAGAGGAGTAGGAAAGTGATTAGATCTAGGGATCTAATGTTCTATCCAAATCTGAAAAGCATCAAGTGTTAAAACAGAGAATGGAATTCTGTGTTTGCCGACAACAGCAAAACTCATTTAACTGCAATTGGATCAATGTTGCACCTACATACGACTCTAATATCTTCAGTGGAAACAACTCACTGAAGTGGAGGCTACAAACTGTGACTTGAGCTTATTTTTTAAAAGATTACAAAACCAATGTATATTTATAATTTATATTTGTGTAGCCCTTGCAAACAACTCTTTTAGCTTCTACAGAAATTCAGTACCCTTTCATTTTTCTTTAAAATCCCACAGTTTTTCACACAGAAGAATGGGTTTTCCAGAGGAGCTGTCTGGCTAGTCACAAAATACTGCTGCTATAAAAGTTGCTTTGGTTGACATTGTTTGAATAAGTATGGGCCACTAACTCGAAAAGGGCTTAGAAAGTTGGGGCACTATATAGGAAGAAAAACCTTGATCTGCCTTAAAAGTATTGTTTAAAAGATTTTAAATCTTACAGTCTGAAGAGAGGTTGTGAAACACTGGCACGCGTTGCCCAGAGAGGTGGTAGATGCCCCGTCCCTGGAAACATTCAAGGTCAGGCAGGACGGGGCTCTGAGCAACCTGATCTAGTGGAAAATGCCCCTGATGATTGCAGGGGGGCTGGACAAGATGACCTTTAAAGGTCCCTTCCAACCCAAACCACTCCATGATTCTATAAATGAAGAAAAATTAGCATAAAAATCTTTTTTCTGTGCTCCCTTGCATATACCTCTGCCTCTTATGATTTCTTTATATTTAGAAAACCAGAGCCATATTCTGTACAGTTTTCCATCAGAAAACAATCTGTGTCCCATTTTTAAACTGGATTACTTTGTACCTATAAAGTTTGCTTCTCCATGCTGTTACTGGACCCTTCTTTATAACTTTGACTGCTTTGAGAAGAGCATATAAGCATACTAAAGAACATACAATCTTTGCATTATTCACTACCCTGTGGCCATTGTGGGTCAAGCGCCCAGGGGGCCTAAGCTGTTCCACAGAGAGGCAAAAATCTGCCATTTCCCATAGCAAAAGGTCAACAAGGGAAGTTTTTTAATGTTCCATGCAAACATTCATCCTACAGTAGTCCTAAAACAATGTCCTGCTCTTACTTAGAGAAAACTGTAAAGTTATGATCTACCCTAAAATATGAATCAGGGATTTTAACACACACGGGAAAAACCATCATAAGGAGTCAAAAACTATCAAACAGTTGAGAATAGGGCTGTTTGGGCTATATGTCACTAATGAGTCCACAGTAAGGAATTGTGTACATACTTGTGGGTTTTCTTATACATAGCTTACACGCATAAAAAGCTTGGTTTGCTAACCATGAATAAGTACTCCAGAATATTCCAGAATTTCCCTGCTTCAATTTGCACCACAGACTTACCTTTTTCTGTTCCCTCTTCCCATGACTTACTTTCTCTGTAACTTTTCCAACAAAAATGATCCTGTTCCTCAGGAAAAGTTGTAGAATAATTTCCTTCTATCTTCCTCCCACTTCATGGCTCAAGAACATCTGCTGGCATTTCTCCTTCAAAGTACTCTGTTTTTGTAGATACAATAAATATTAGTGAATGAGTGTTATGCTAAGAGATGGGCTGGAAAGGGAGAACGAGATGGAAAATAAATGATATTGGAAAATAATGGAAAATAATGGATGGAAATAATGGATGGAAAATAATTATATTGGTTTGCTCCTCCTCATCTCTTCTGCATCATAAAGTGACAAAAATACAAGACAATAGAAGACATTAGAAACTACATTTTGTCTTTTATGCACTCTTCTATTGATACCCATGAAACCAAGGGAGCTGTTGTAACCTAAGAGTCAAACGTCTGCTTTCCAACATGAGTTGTACTTCATACTACACTGCATTGCGTGCCATGTTCTATATAAGTACTTTAAAGGATTGAAGTACTGAGCCCTGAGCTAAAGGAGGAGATGATGTGTAAACTGTTGAAGCTGCATCAAACTGACAAAGATGTATTAAAGGTATTACAGACCTGTCACTGGGACAATAAAATGGGACACCCATCTTTCAGCCAGATCAAAATGCAGTCAGGTCTTTCAAAGGAACAGCTGTTCATGACCACTTCTGCCATGTAAGTGAATCTTTGAGAGAGTTTTTGTTTATATCTGAAAAAGACAATTAAGGAAGAGGTTTCCAGAATTCTACAGTGCCTACCTGACAGTCAGGTCGGTAAACAAGACAGAGTATTGGTAATATGCAAAGTCTGTCAATAGTTTAATCAAAATTGTCTGTAAGTATTTAATATACATGTGTTGTTTGTGATTTTCACTAAATTAATGTTTTCCTCCTGTGTCACATAAGTGACAATGACAATGGCCATTACTAGAATTACATATGGGGTTTATTTTAGTTGCCAGACACCTTGAAGAGAGGGAAATATGCCCGTGATCTTATGTCAGGCACAAACTTACAGAAACTGGGATCAGAATACAGTCTTTTTCAGGGCTTATCAGAGACTGTCCTTACATGAGGGAATGAGTAACAGTAGGTCTGGGAAAGAGCACTTATTCTATAATGTTATTTCCACAGTTCCATTAGTAATTTTTATTATAATAATAATGTGTGTCTGTAGTCCTGAATTAACGACAGACATGTTCACATAGCTAGACAACGATGATATTTAATAGTAATAACAACAATAACATTTGCCCTTACGAACTAACAAGAAAAATGCACCTCTGTATTAAGAATGAAAGCTCTCTGGGGCTCTGCTTATTTCCTGAAAAAAGGTATATGTCCACATTCCTCACTGAGAAGCAGCGTAATGATAGCACAGCTAACACCCAACAAGCTGTTCATGGTAGTGTACAACCTACTGCTGGCACTGTACTCTTTTACTGCCCAAAGCTCTTTCAGAGCTTCAATACGCTGTATTATGACGTGTACTAGAAATTTAGCCACAGTGTCAGACCCTCTTATACTGCCTCATTTATATTTTAACTAGTTCTTCCTTGGGCTCACTTAGAACGAAAGATTGAGCATGCCTTATTCAGTGTTGCCTTACAATTCAGTAGAGGCAAGTCAATTTAACACAAAGGGGTGTTCTCTTCTTTTAACCTCAAACACACCATTTATCCTGAAATGTTCTATCAGCTAGCATGCAATCATATTGTAGGAAATGAGAAATCTCAGACAAGGGGTGCTAACGCCAACAGTGTCCCAAATATCTTGCCAAGTTTTCCCAGGAAAGGCTAAGTGACTCAGAGCAGGGCTAGTGAATGAGTTTCCGACATAACAATTCTTCACTGGAAAGTGATGATTTGAAGAAATATCAGCACTCAAAATACTGTCACTTTTCTCCCTCCAAGAGCTCTGATATTCTCTCAAGCAATCCTTCAGTAGTTTAACAAGTATATCAAAAAAGGTTAAAAAAAAAAAAAAAAGAGTAAAATGTGGTCAAAAAAAAAAATTCAAAAAGTAAGATAGAGAATATGTCTCCTTCATAGCCAGAACAGAATGGTATCTATCAATAAGAAAACAGTGGTTATGTGCCAAATCAGAGGTGATTTGTCCCATCTCCCAGCTGGAGTGTTCATTGGTTACTGTCATTTCTGGCAAAGGAAAATACTGATTGAGGTAAGAGAAAGTCACAGGAAAATGAAAGGAGAGTACCATGGGTTGCACTAAGGGCCATGACTATGCCAAGTAAATTTTTCTCAAAACTTGTCTACCAATTTACTTGTATTTCAGGTCAAGGGGATATGCCTTTCCGTTACGTGGAATGGTCCTGAATTCACCTGATGAGTCTGAGGTTCCTTGCAAAGCTGTGATAAACTTGAGCACAACTAGCCAACTGCTTTATTCTAGCCAATTAGTTAAGCAGTGTCTCTGGTAAATCCATGTCTTCTATGTTTGACACAATCATATACGTTTTCCTAGAACATACTTCGTAAAGTACCCCTAAACCCCATAGCAAATACTACGCCACCTCTCTTTCTGAATTTGTTGATATTCAGCTTGTTTTAGTGCCTGCCTGCTCTAGCTTTGACCACATCATGATCAAAGGATCTCATCAATACTCTGTTAGATGCATTTGTAGTGACAAGCAGTGCTGGTCATAACTGCAAGGCAGCTGTGGCGATAAGCTGTGAAAGGCAGACTGGAGAATCCAGCCAACGCTCTCCTGTTATCGTCTTCTTTACACCTATATAGGATAAATACACAGGACAAAACACATACTTTAAATGTTAACTTCTTAAAGTCAAAATACGTGACACAAATCTTAAAAACTGTGACACCGGTTTCTGTTGAATCACAGTTCAGTCAAAAATCTTTCCATTTTTCTTTTATTTTGAGTAGGTGCATAATCCCGCTATTCCATTAGAAATATATGTTTACAAAACTGGAAGCTCCAGTATAACTATTGCTGTTGAGACAGAAGTTAGTTTAGGGGACTGCAATATATAAAATGTGATTAGATAAGTCAAAAGTAATATCAGTCTGGATCCACAGAAATTAGCTTTTGGTGACTTTATTTGATTTAAAAGGCACGTTAAGAGACCAGGCAATAAAATCATCATGGTCTCTTTTTTAAGGCTTATAGATGCACTAAAGTGAAGATAGCAATACAGTATATGATCGGCCTAATGATAACATTAATAAATACTTGACTTTTGGAATGCGGCAATTTAGGAAATTGTAAGTGTAGAGTGCTAACAATGTTATTTTGCATGATTACACTGTAATTGCTTTTATGTCATTGATATCAAGCTGTGCATGATTAGTGGCTATTTTAATTCGAATCACAAATAATGCATCTTTGTATTGCTAAAACAAAACTGTATGAAGCGCCTGTAAAACAGCACTGTTGTGAGTAACAATAATTTTAGATAATAGTAACTAAAGTTACAAGCAAGCTACTGTGAATTAAATAGTTAACACCTGTCAGTTTACATTTGCAAACTGTTCATCTACACACTCCTCGCCAACTGAGAGCAGAAAATTACCGGGAGAGGTCATTCAATCTAGCTTAGCTGCCAGCAGAAGATATGGAAGCTCATTCAAATTACTTTGTGTTTCTCAGAGGCTAGAAGCACCTCTCAGACAACTTCTGTGAATTGCCTGATGTATTCTGATGTATTGCTTCTTGTATGACTTTGAGACTCTTTGTCTAATGGTAACTTCTTTATTTTTCTGAGCCCATAGCAATAGTTGACTTGTATTTCTCCCTGTAAAATATATTTTATTTTTTTAATAACCAAATTTTAGTCTATTGCAAAGGAAATCAATCCCCCTAAATTTCTTCTCGCAACAATTTTTCCCCAAAGTAAGTTTTATAGAAGTCATAAAAATTATGGTAATTCTGAAATGTTCCTCTCACTAGCAATTTTGTTTATACTAGCAGTACATGTAGAATGACTTGGTCTACAAAACATATATTTAGTTTTGCTTCTTAAATTACCTGCTGTTTTTTATGACAGGAATAAAGGGATTATTTTATTCCCGCAAAGGAATAATGGGAGGATTATAAACAGCTAATACGAGAGAAAGGAAGAGCCGTTCTCAAAAGCACCAGTAGAGATGTTTAAAGGAAAGAAAGCACACAATAACATAAAGGGAATTCTATTCGTACATAAACTACAAATACCAATAATTTCTCATTTTCTCCAATTGTATTTTAAGTTGGACCTCACAAACAGGTACTGTTTATGAGCTGATACCTTTTACTGTTCTTTAATACTTGACAGCTTCTGTCACTTTTGTTCTACAAGTGACAGTCCTCCCAAAAGCAATAATCTCTGCCAATACATTTTGCATTTGGAGAACCCTCCTCAGGCTAGTCCCAGTTTTAATCTTCTCTTAAACTGCTTCTCTTCTGTCCCAGATCTGTCAGTAACTCATGGAGCTTAAGATGATAGAAATCTTGCAATCAGAATAATAATGCCTGCTGACTTTGACTAATTACATATATGTAAATAAAATGACAAAAAAAAATCAAGCATCATTCAATGAATGATTAATTTGGTGACAAATAAAGAAAAAAAATAGAGGGGTTGCACAATACAACCATATGTCCATGTGCATCCTCCTGGGCACAAAGACCTATCCAGTCATCACGATACAGGTTCAATCACACAGTATTTAGATGGATCTAATGTCTAAACCATTCAGCCAGTTACCGCACAGACGTAGCCTCCACCTGGTCTGCTGCAGGTTTAAACTATGGTTGCTCTTCCTAATTCAACAGAAAGGTCAAGGAGTTTCATGATTCCCCTAAGATGCAGCACCAGCTATTGTGCCTTTTCAATTCCTAGCCTCATCAGTGTTGGGGCTCACCGAATAATCACATTACCATTGGCACCACAGCTGGCTGTTGTGTTTGATTTTGCTTTGGGGGAAACAGAGCGAAGGGAGAAATTACGACATATTCTATCAATTTCATTCTCTCTACTTTCTGGTCCGCTTCTTTTATGCCTCTTATTTGCCAGTGAATTAAAGAAGGGGTTACATCATGCAAGTCAAACATATACCTTTCCAGGACAAACTCTACAAAGTTCTAACATATTTTGACTTCCTTTCAATCAAGTGTATATTGAGCAATAAAACTATAGAACAGCACAAAATCATAGAACATCATCAGAGAGAAGTTTTTTAAAAGAAAAACATTTGCTTCTACTCTTTTAAAGATTTCAGCAATACTCAGTGATGAACTTTGCACATTTTAAATAACACCAGATGAATGTTAAATTCAATAATGGGATGGCTAATAAAATGAGGAGTGCTAGAAATAAAAGAGTAACATGTGTTTGCAGAGAAGTAATGAAGAAGAATAAATAGCCCTCAAGAATAACCTATCCAACACACAAGCTGAGGAAAAAAAAAAAGTAATATCTAGTATTTACATATTTTGTTACTGTATGAGAACAGAAAACAGGTGTGCTTATAGATTTAGTTTTCCAATGCAAAACAACTACAAATGAAAAAAAAAAAAAAAGCTTTGGCTAAAAGCATTTTAGTAAATAAACCTTAAAGGACGTAATTGTATCTATTGTAACAACTAAATTCTAAAAAAATGCATTCCGTGGTGAGATAATAGGCTGAAAATCAAAAAGGGTTAATCTGGGTGATCTGAAAGTCTTACAATGATTCCATGTTGCAGAGCATTTCTCTGATCTTTCACTGTTCCATTACCATTTCCCTTGCCATTTCTTTTCCGCCTCCATTTCTTTCCGTATCTCACTGATATTTTGCAGCCTCAAAGCTAAACCAGCAATGCCAATGCAACATTGATCTGCCAAGAGTAGCAGATCCCTGCCAACCATAGATTAAGGTCAGGTGTGTGCATTAGGATGGGTGTCAGTCAACGGTTGCAACATCCTGACATTTTGACTAGTCCCAACACTGGAAGCTGCTCTAAATTCAGCCAGCTGACTATGATGACAGAAAATCATACCCAGCTAGTAAGTAGGAGCTCCCTGCTCTGCCTCTAAAGACATCAGAAATTTCTGTGAGCTAGGGAAATCATTAGATACCCATGCAGAGGTTTCACCCACACCTACTGTCTATAGCTGAAGTTGAAGTGAAAGATTTCATTTGCACATGTTCTCATCTCAAACACTCTATCTTATTTTTAAAATCTGCTCATAAGTCATCTGTAGATGGATGACTATTTATACACTCTTCTCCTTGTAAGTATTATCATATTATCTGACAAACGGTGAATATATTTGTGCTCAGAAATATAGTGTTCCACCAACTTAACAACTTAACATGGAAGTACTTACAGGTAATTCCATGATTTTTTTCATAAAAATATTATTATTCTTTAAGGTTATATTTGTGTCCTATAATACACCAGTTAGTATGCACCTATACATAGAAATGCAACTATAGTCACTACAGTTTTATGAATGAGAAAGCAGCACAGTACCACTAACCCACCTGAAGGGAAGGTGGCCAGTGTTCGGCCCAAAAAAACAGGGCTACCTTCATGTCATGAGTACCTCCCATGGTTTTCATAGTAACCATTATCTACTCACTACATGGCTGGTTTTAGAAACAGGGTTACAAGGAAAATTCATGATTGGTTTCTTTAAAGTGAAAATACACGCTATTTCTACCCGGTATTTCTAACTTTCCTTCAAGCATTCCCTGCAAATCTGACACAAAAGGTCTAATGAAACTGTTGGTTTTGCACAGATTCAGACACAACGTATTTTTTTGTTTCTTCTGTCTCTCTGCACATGGGTAAAAGAGAGAGCAAATATCAGAACAGTGGGAAAGAAGGAATAGTAAAGATTGTCTATATTTAGAAGGGTGGAGATATAGATTACGTAGTTTACAAAGCCAGACCCCCGTGCTCTTCCATTTGAAGTCCTTAGCTTCTTCATTATATGGTCTATTTAGAAGTTCAAATTGCTTATTCTCTACAAAGGTAATTTTCAGGCTACTGATTTTGGTGCAGAAGTGCTGCTGAGATCCTGTAGGGGTTGGGAGGACATTTGCAGAAATAAAGCCCTGTTGGAAGCTGATTGTGTTTGTGATTATAAGAAAAATTCCCCCAGAGATCTTTGTAGGCGGAATTAGCAACGATAAAGACAGGAAGGTTTAATTATATGTACTATTCTTCTGCTCTGTACAATGTAATCTTGACAGACAGCACAGATTATCTGTAACATTTTTCTACTTTTTTTTTTTTAAACATATTTTCAGTATATGCATATCATCTGCCAGGAACAAAAAAAACCTCCAAAGCTACAGTGCTACAGCTACAGATGTGGGGGAAGAATGGAGGCAATACTGAAGTGCTCCTCTTTCTTTTGTGGTTAATTATAGGAGAGCCATTGTCTGCTTGGAGTGTCAACGCCTTTAAGAATACAATTACTACTAAAATTCATAGCTGGTTTCTCATCTCTCCTCAAGGAGAAATGGCTTATTATGGAAGCACATAATTCACACTAGATTTGTGATCTTTCAGAAGGTTATTTCCATTGTAAGCAGAAATTTCATTCCATCACTAAGTGCCCCTCCCACAGGACTATTAGAGACAGAGGATCCCCAGAGCATCTGAGAAAGAACTTAAATGGCTTCATAATGAGAATGCATAAAGATGAAAAACAGTTCAACCATTCTCCTCTCATTGCTTTCACAACAAAAATAAGAACACAGGATACAACGTTTTGTTCTCCACGTCATAGTAAAGCATGAACATAAAAAGCCACGGCACAATACATCAGCATACAAACCAAGGACCCATTTCAAAAGTTACTAATGACTTTCTATGGATCCTCAACAGGCACGAGGAGAATCAGGTGCTTTTGAGCTACAAAGCAGATCACAAAGCTACTTCTAAATTAAAAAAAAAAAAAGAAACTCTGTGACTAACTACAGAAAGAAGGCACTGGTATACACTGCTGTACACTATACAGATCGTGCATGGCCGAGGTCCTCAAATGCATTTAGACATATAACTCGTGTAATCTCTTAAATAGTAGTAAATAGACCAATATACCATTACATACAATCCAGACAATCTGTCATGAGTTCCTAGTCCATGTGCGTTTAGTTCTGCATCTAGCATCTTCTCAGCACGTTGCTTGTCAATGATGTCTTTCAAAAAGAACATATAGATTTAATTACATATCCAGAAAGTTTAGAGAACAGAAGAGTGTTAAGCTGGAAATGAGTTTCTGTCCTTATTTCCTTCATTAACCACCTTTACTTCAAAAACAATGACAGAAGAAAATGACAATAACAATGCTGGAAGACCGCAGACCTCACACAATATACGACTGACTGCTTTTTTAAATAGCAAATCAATGTTAATCGATTTGTGTTCCAGTAATACAATAAATAATAAATATCTTTCCATAATTTGGAATAAAGAGTGACATAACAATACCGCTGGAGAGTCTTGTCCATTTTCCTGGAAGAATTTTAGGGGGGAATAAGTGAAGCAGTGATAATTATGCATTAAAAACATCTGACACAAAGCATCCCAAGAAGACAGTAAAAATTGTGCTGTTGAAGTATTACATGAACTTCTTCACATTCTAAAAACACACATCAAATTTAAACTTACCTCTTATGCATACAAGCAAGAGCAAAAATATACAACATTTTTTGTTGCATCTGCTTGCTAGATACAGAATATCACTCTATTCCTACTCCTGTTCCAGAATAAAGTATCCACATTAGGAACTTTTACCGGCAAAACGATATGTTTAATTATAATATTATTCTCCAAAAAATACTGGGAAAACAAACAGGAGGGACAAGTCTTCCTGAATTATATGTCTTCAGAAACAGACATAAACACAAGAGTGGGGGAGCTACAAATTAGACATGAGTATGAGCCACCCAGGTGCCATAAGTTGCCATATCCCTGCCATGGCTCCAAAAGACCAGTATGGAAGCTGACAATCATTGCACTGTTACCCAAATTGCTTTGGTCATCAAAGCTGTACTCGTTGTCATCAAAGGAAATTTCTAAATTGTAGTAATTTGCCTGTAAATGGCTAGAGCAAATTAAGGCCTGCCTCATATCAGCCACATGTTCTTTACAGGCTCTGGGCCACAGTAAGTATCAAGAGGCACAAAAGGAAGTTGGACACTGAGGAATGATCTGTCATATGAAAACACCACAGAAGTCCTCAGTCTACATCTGTTAGACACACCTAAAGGAGAAGCCTTGAAATTCCTGGAATTACTATTAACACAACGTCTGAGTCATAGCATGCACGACACAACTTGGACTTCTGGTAACAGCTCACTCACCGGCCTACATAATTATTTTAAATGACAAGTCAAGCTATTGATGGAAACTAAAAATGCAAGCAGCAAGTTAAATACACCCATCGTACTGTCAGATATATCAGGGAAAATACCACTGTTCTTTGACTTATCAAACCAGCAAACAAAATAACCTGGAAAATGCCCTAAATATTTAAGTATTTGTAAGGTACTGTAGAGAAGCCCATCAGAGCAGAATGCGACTACTGTCTGTACTCTCTCTACCTAGAAAATATTTTTGCAACCATAAAGAAATTGTTCAGGAGAGGTGTTTTCTTTCAACATTTCTAATTGGCACAATCAGCTCAGCAATATTTTATAGACCAGGCTTCCAGCAATGTTTTATAGTGCAGGTTTGAGATTATTATTTTTTTTTCCTTTTCAAGCACAGGCATGTAAATTTATCCTTGTATCTATAACATCAAACTGAACCTGATGAGGAAGCAGGCAGAATTCTCAAATGATTTATACTTTTCATGTTCATAAAGATGAATGACAAACCTTTGAGACCCATCCTCCTATGAAAACTATAGTATGGAATTCAAATAGATATTAACATAAGTGGTCCTGTACCATAGCTATGAATATTACCAAACCCAGTCTCTCAGATTTGTAGTAAATCCTAGACTGGAGTATGTAATCGAAAAGGAAAGTTCAGATGTTTATACAATCATGATTTAAGTGTTCAGTTAGATACCAAATTCCAGCAATAATAATCCATATGCTGATACCACTTTAATAGGGAAATTATGTGTAATAGCTGTCATATTTAACACAATGCTGAGGTCCATTTTCATCACCATTTCACAACCAACACTGTATCTTGACAGAATTGCAAAGTCCATCCATGTGATCTCTGTGAGAAGAGCTGGAAAATACTCGAGATAAGACAAAATGTTTTGAGGGTCTACTCTGCTCTCATGAGACCCTACCTCTAATATTGCTTCCAGCTCTGGAGCCCCTAGCATAAGAAGGACATGGACCTGCTGGAGTGGGCCCAGAGGAGGGCCATGAAGATGATCAGAGGTCTGGAGCACCTCTCGTATGAGGACAGGCTGAGAGAGTTGAGGTTGTTCAGCCTGGAGAAGAGAAGGCTCCGGGGAGACCTTACAGCAGCTTTCAAGTACCTAAAGGGGACTACAGGAAAGCTGGGGAGGGACTTTTTACAAGCGCATGTAGTGATAGCACAAGGGGTAGTGGCTTTAAACCAGATGGGGGTAGGATAGTTATTAGGAAGAAATTTTTCACTGTGAGGGAGGTGAGGCACTGGCACAGGTTGCCCAGAGAAGCTGTGGATGCCCCATCCCTGGAGGTGTTTCAGGCCAGGTTGGATGAGGCTTTGAGCAGCCTGGTCTGGTGGGACATGTCCCGGCCCATGGCAGGGAGCGTTGGAACTAGGTGATTTTTAAGGTCCCTTCCAACCTAAACCATTCTATGATTCTGCAGAAGTAGTATGCAGTTTGCAATAAGGACTGGTTGGTTCAGAAGTTTTGAATCTTCAGTCTACCTGGTCTGAAATATTCTTTACTGCCATACAATGCATACTATATCAGGGACAGCTGATTAGGTACAGATGCACTTTTGCAGTATAAAGTTCTGAAGGCCCTAGGAAATTTTTGCCAAAACAGCACAATTTAGTAGTGTGTTTTCTGGTACAGTCTATTTCAGAAAGAGTTCCTAACTTTATTCTGCATGCTGCACAAGCATATACAGCCATTTCAAGATAACGCTTTTCTCTGCCTCCTAATCAGTCCCCACACAGTCCTTTATTTATCCCTATCGGAAAAGAGCAATTTTGAACATAATGATCTTCTAGGACAGTCTGTAGAAATCCTTTGAAATCTGGACACTCATGGATGTGTCATGACCATGACTAAAATGTTAGGAACAACTGCCACCTTTTTTCAAAATGCTGTTTTTTGCAGTCCTAAAATGGTGACTCCAAGGCACAATGGTAATAAAAGTACATAAAAATTGCCTGCAAATGTGGCTTATACTTTGTGGGATGACACAAAATTTCACCTTCCTTTCATCTTTTAAGATTTCATCAGCTGATTAGTGGGTAGAAGCACTTAACATCAGGAAAGAGTAAGGTAATACAACAGAAATGTTGAAGGAGAAGCATCCAAACTATAAGTAGCCAGAAGCAAAGAGCAGCAAAACAATTTATCAGTCTCTGACACAGACTTATTTTTATTCATTATACCTTCCTGGTGATCAATGAGATGTTATAAATTCCACAGTCCACACTACAATGAAGCTATTTAGTAAAAAGAAAGATTATTTCTGTCAAATGTATGAACCCCCCAAGTGAACCATTGGAAGAGATCCAAGCACTGGGAATTTCTCTAGGCTTCTGTAAGAGTAAAATATTAAATTTTTAGCATTTTATTTCTAGTTACTGCTTACTTAGCAAAAGTCTATGTAGAAAGTTTGTTTGCATTGATATTTAAAAAAAAAAAAGAAAAATATTTCCACATCATGAACAATATTCTTGAAATATTCAGATTGCAGTCCTTAGCTGGTGCAAACTGGTAGAGTTTTACTGGTCTGTTTTCCACATCCTGTTAAAATTGTTGTGCTTCGTGTCCCAGAGTTTATTCCTATATGTTCTGTGGACTGGACCAAATTAGTTTCATAACTAAATGAATTTATACTTTGGAAGTGTTTCATCTTAGGGCTTTTAACATATTATTCATCAACTTAAGCAGTTTTTCCTCACATTTTTCAGAGTTTAATTCCAAGTTTTTTCATCTGGTGACTTTCCTAACATTCGCAGTAGGGTGCAAATCTGTCTGTGGCTTTGCAGGCGTAATAATATTCATGTAGTTAACTGGCGAACAAACTTGATTTTTAAATAGAAGAGTGCCAAATTTGCAAATGTTTTGCTCCTATATCAAATTTGCAAACATTTCACTCCTGTATCACAAGAACAATCCAGAGTATAATAATTTCAAAGTTTAATGTATGTTATATATAATGTCTCCTTGAGTGAAAGAATAAATCTGATTATGATAATGTCCACACTACCATTTATGAGATGACTTGTCTTAAAAAGTCCAGGAAAATTAATAGTTTGCAATTTCAAATAGCCTCCCCTCTATTTATTGAGATACTCAGAGGAGTTAAAGGCAAATTTATTGCTTCAACATCAAAAGAAATTAAACTAATCAATGTTTTTCTGAAGAGAGGCAATTACATTTAAGAAAGTAAAAAAGGTGGTTTCCAAGCAACTATGTTCAGCCTACATACATTGTCTATTCATAACCTCTATCGGAGTACAGGAATGACAGGCTGTCACTACAGAACAGAGACATGCAGAATTATGCCATTCCTTTCCTGTGTTACCTCCTACAGGAGAGAGATCAATTATATCCTACATACATTGATTAGGTTAAATAACTTCAGTAAGTTCGAAATATTAGGATGTCTCGGAGTAGTCGCATAAAGTGGTGAGAATGCTTCCAAGAATATAGTGACTTACCTCTAAAACATCACTACTGTCTATACGCTGGACAAACATCTCTTGCACAGCTCTCTGGCTAAGGACGGGACTGTCTTCCCCCAGAATTTCAGAGGTAGAATTAGCATTTCAGTTTGGCCCATCAGTGTTGTAATTTACAAGTCATTGTCTCGATCCTGCGATTATAGCAGATGGGCAGACTGTTGTGCCAGCATGAAACACCATTAACTTCACTGACAGTCTGCATGGGTGTAACCTTCAGTCTATACGCAGCAAATTGGAGGACTAGGGACTATGATTATTTTTTCTGGGCTTCTAATAAATGACAGCATCACACTTTCCCAATGGTCCATCCTTGGTGACTTTCTGAATACATGACAGAATCAAGGCCTGAATGAAGTCAGCAAGAATTCCACCATTAAGTTCTATGACAACTTCATTAACTTTTTTATAATCCTTATGTCTAAAAGAGTCATGAGATTAGGGGACATTTATTGTCAAAATCAGTTTGGGGAAAAAAATAAAAAGGAAAATCTTGAAAACTGATATTGCTGTAATTTTAGCAATATGGCTGGGACAATAAGAACTGATTCTTCTGTTACAATGATGACAAAAGTACCTGAACACGTACTCAGGCACCATGTATCTCACTGTCAGCAGCAAACAGATATTGCAAAATAGAATTTGAAATTGTGTAAATTTCAAAAATATTCCATTTAACTGTATTGTCTTTTTCCTCTGTTTTCCCAAAATCCCCCTTTTTCATAGGCCAAAAGGAATAAAGAAATGTAAAAATAGTTGGATTGTTAGTTGGTTAATTGAAGGAAAAGAAGGCATACACTTTCTTCTGTATTCCATTACAACCACAAAGCAAAAAACATGATTAAATAATCAGAAAAATATAGAAATGAAACATCAGTGTTTGCTTGTCTTCAGAACATGGACTTTATTCTCCTTTTGCATCCATTTTTTCCCGCTCTGATTGCAGAAAAACTCTTAAGAGCACATTTTCTTTTCCTTCTTACTGCATTTATGCAAGTTTGTCCAGTCAGGAAAAACGTACCCCTCTTCAGCTGCAGAAACAGGTATTTCCCACCTTGTTTTGTGCTAAGATCTACAGATCCCATACAGAATTCAGGCTCTGTAAACATCACTATGGAAGGATTTAGAGGAAGGCCAGGAGTGTGGGATCTGTTTAGAGGAGCAACAGAAGCTACATTTACCCCAGTACAAAATAGTGCTTGCACAGAAAGTCCATTTTCTTCTCAGATGGCAAGAAAAGCTGCTTTCTAGGACTCCACACAACACTGATCAGCTGCTTAGGTCATGCACAGGGAGCAGGCATCTTCTTGCACGCATATTCCATTTCAAATAATATACCCTGAAAGCAATTTAAATCTAGTTATCATGAATGTTGGGAATACTGTAATAAACAACTCTTCTGGGTCCAACAGACCAAACTATGAAGAATTGGGGGGGGTAAGTGGGAATGTTCCGCTATATAAGAAAGCATTACTTTATGCTGGGCTTCTGAATTAATTGCTAGTTTCTAATTAATTCGTTTTACCTATATACTAATGATTATGTATTTCTGAAACTAGCAGAATCCACCATTTACATATACAATTGTATATACTCCATGGTTCATTCATCATACTAAAAAACTAAAAATAGTCTACATATCAGTTAATATTAGTTAATCACTACCAGTTGATCTCAGAAATCTCTGGCTTACTTGCAAGTTTTCAATCAAGTTAGTCATCATATATCATGAAAGTGAACAACTACAGTCATTTTAATAATGGTCCTCATCAAAACTAGAGGTCCCTCAAAATTTTGTTGAGCCCTTGACAAGTCATGGGAAGTGAATGGTATTAAGTGACTGATGGTGTGTTTTTTCTTACAAAGAATAGTGCCAGATCACAGGGAGGGGAGAATGTACAGGAAGGCAGTAGAATCAACAGTGGCTGCATGTTCAAAGCAAAAGATGCTAATAGGTGTAACCTGTGACAGAGTCACCATTGACCACAGGGTGCAGAAGAGGAGTTAAAATGAGTGACTTACAAGGTAACAGAAACCACCAGTTCATCAAAATCCTTTCACAGGTACTTAAGTTTTTCTACATTTTTTTGTGATTTGCTTCTACTTCGGAAATTAAAAAAGTAAATAAACCACTAACATCTTCCACATACTGCAAAAGTGTTTTCTCTCCTCACTAGTGGCAGTGCTTCATGGTCAGCTCCTTCTTACAGCCATTAAGTACATACAATATGCATATGACACAGTCACAAACTGGGGGACAGTCCATGCCCTGGAATGCCTCTTCAGCACAACTCATGTTCAACTACCGTATCCTTTGCAAGACTAAGTCATTGTACAGATAATTCCGACTACCCTGAAGAAGCCAAGACGATGCTCCTCAGCAGAAATGCACACAACAGAGAGGATGCCAAATGTTGTTTTAAACCTAGGCATTTGCATTTGCAGTTTTTGCTGGTTAGGTTGTGATTGGGAACATCTATGGAAACTCTTCTGAGGGTTAGTTCAGCCAAGACATGTAATAGCTCCATTATGATAAAAAAACAGCTAGTGTGCTTGTTTTTCTGCCACCAGTAAGTTGCCAATTCAAATATAGTGACAGAATTACTATACCTTCAGTATCAAAATAGTTTTAATATAAAAAATATTGTACCTGATTTTTTATTACAGATGAATTGCATAAAACTAAATTTCTTAGATTTGCAGAAGCATAGTGTTACCTCATAGTGAGGCAGAGATACAACCCCAATAGAAAACATCTGGGTAACAGCTGTTGCTATGAAATGACCAGCAGAATATTTTTTCAAGCATTTATTTAAACAGTGGAAGAATTCAGAAGGTGTACAAAGAGCCTTAAAAAGAAAAAAAGATGAGCAAGAGCAAACAGCAGGAAATTTGTTCCTTCTGTGCTCTCATTATTATTTTTTAAGTTATTACAGATTTACTGCTGCTGAGAAAGTCTTTTATTCTAATTAGAGATGAGCTAGCAGTGTGCATCAGTAGCAGCTGTTGCAGAGTCACTCTCCTGTTCTCAGTTATTAGCGCAGGTGGTGAACTGGAGAAAAAAATAAAACAGAAGATCATGAAAAGTGTTTTCCCTGCTTTTCTTTTCTAAGTTTCTGAACACTATTTTTGTGGGGAAAAAAAAGCTTCACTGGTGTTCAACTTTAACCTCTTCTTACCACACTGGACCTAGGAATCAAGACAAACTGAGCATTAAGTCTTTCCAGAGAATTAAGACTCCAGCTTAGAGCCAGTTTCGCTTGACTTGCAGGGAATCCATTTTATTGATAGGCTTCCGAAGGCTAATAGTCCCAAATGGAGCTTGGGATTTCTCCAACACATAATGCAGACTAGAAGTTCACAGTTGTGGAAGACAGATCTAACTATCTCGTTACCACCCACTCCCAGACAGCTAAGCTTCAGAAACAACATAGATAGCATGTGGCAGCTAAAGTTATCCTGTCTTTCCCCTTCTACATTCTCCTATTTATCTTTCCTCATTCTTCTTTGTCTCCCTAATTTGGAGGAGTTTTGAACAATGATAGAGATTTCTGTGCTGAAAAATGATGAAAAAGAAACTTCTGCACTTTTTTTTATCAGTGCATTATAACTGTCTTAAATATTACAAAAGAAATTCCCACAGACCTGCCTTCTCAGTGCCAATGTTAAGTTACAGCTCTGTAAGCTGCAACACGCATTTTTATCTCTAATGGGCATAGATAAAGAGCCAGCCCCGAAAATATCTCATGCTTAGTTCATTAATGGATCTGTAGATTTAAACAAGGATATTGAGTTCAACCCAACAGCAGATGGAGAATATAAATTTTTCAAATATTCCGTGTGAATGGATCCACTTTCTCCTCACACAATAGATGGAAATAATTGGGTCTACCAATGCGCAGCATTCCTTGGTCAAGAAAAGCAAAACTCTTTTTTGAAAGGAAAGCCTTGGGAAAAGGCACAATCTGTAATGCTCAACCTATCTGTTTGGGCTTTCTTTATGAAGTTCATCATAACCAACCCCTTCCAGCAAATGCTTTCAGTCCTACATTTTTTAACTAGTCACAAAACTATACTGAAAAATTCTTGTGCAGCTTCAGTTCTGAATGAGATAATAATTCTGCATAGTTTTCAAAAATATTCACTGCCATAAGACATTTAGTCCAACATAAGCCAAACACCAAGCAGGGATGGCTCTTGTAAGGTTCAGAATGGCAAGATTTGAAGTAAGTTGCTCAGTTACAGGCAAAATAATCTGAGATAACTATGTCTCTCCGACACTTTAAAAGCAAAGGCGTAGCCAGCCATGTTTCAGGTGTGAATAGAATGAGCAGGTATGTATATAAGTTAATTAAACAGTGCTAGGCAATGATACTGGGAGCTTGAATTTGACCATCTGTTCCTTTTGGTTGTTAGGATGGTGCCCGGACCTGTGACAACTAGTACTTTTGCAAACGACAGGTTTGTGAACTAGCAAAGGCTGGAGATTTTTCCTAGTAGGTAGTTCAGATATCACAATCCTGGTTTGGCAGGTAAGAGAATTCAATAGGACACAGGCCACTCCATGCCAGTTGACATCAGTGCCAAAGATTAGGCACCAGCATGTTTATTTTGCTATCACAGCGTATGTAGGTTGTACTTTTAGTAAATATTCAGATAGTAGTACTCAATGATCAATAATACTGAAGGCTGCTGATAAGTCTAATATTTAGTGCGGACATATGGACTCTGTTGTCCAAAGCGGCTCCACAATACCCAGGTTATAATGCATAGGTTAATTTTCGGTGTGCATCTTCGAAAACCACTTGATACTGAATTCGGCTTACCACTGCTTTTTACCACTTTTTAGCGCCTTTAACTGTTGTTGATTAAAGGGTTTGAGAACCAGTTTCCCCTCTTCAGAGAGTGCTCAGCCACGGTTTGCACCATGCCTTCTAGGCTCTTGCTACTATTCAGGAGTAAACACCAGTGAGCAAAAAGGCAATGGTGTAATGTCACAGAACTTGAACGTGACAAGAATTCTATACAGTATACCAAAAAAAATGCATCACAAGAATTTGACTTTTAAGTGTCAAAAACTCACATGTCACATTAATTTGGCCAAGACTTTAATCTCACTCAGTCTCAAAAATTATGTGCTTCAAATTAAAACAACTTGTTCCTGAAGAACAAGACATATTTTTTATACAAATAAAACACAATCATCAGAAGGTGGAAGAAGTCGGTATCATTGGCCCACTGAGTGCCATCTAGTGTTCCAGGACCAGGTGCTGGGTTTTTTTCTGAAATTAGTCTACTACAGCTCTTACTTCAATTCTTATGGTAATCTCAAGTAGTATGGGTAGGCCTCTGAAATCCTCCTGTTGAAGGATTTTTATATCTGACGTTCCTTGCTCAGTCTGCTTTTGGACGAGAGGTAGTAGCCCAGATATGTCGCTAAATGATCCACTAAAGCAATACCCCCGTTCCCACAAAAGAAAGTAAGATAATTCTACAAAAATCTGTAGTTTACTCCATATGCTGCTTTATTCTGATGTCATAAACAGATAAAGCCTGGAAGACCACTGCTGGTCCTTTTCTTCCTAAGTTCTATTCTCATACTTTTGGTTTGTATGATGTTCTAATGCTCAACTTATTTCCCAAACCTATGACATTACTAAAAGACATGAGGCTTGAAAGCCAACAATAGCATAGGCTGCAACTGACTTCTGAGCATCACCTGGATGTTAAATTTAAAATTTCCTTGCCACTGCAGTGACCCATATTGTGAAAATGCTGTCCATCTCTTCTGTTGGCTTCCTTAAGTATGAGAGATGTGCTCTTCCTTTGTAAAACAAAGATCTGGAAAATCCTTCCCTGTAGGACTCTAGATCACACGTTGTTTTCTCACGGTTTTAAGTTAAGAGCCTATCAAGTAATAAGGGCTACTTTGGGGCATGTTGTTCATCCATCACACAGGGAGATTTCATTCTTTGTCCTCCTCAAAACACTTCATCTTGTAAAGCTTCCTCCTGATAAACAGGCAATAAAAGTAATTAGGTACATTTACAAGAAATTTTAAAAAATCCTTTAGATTATTCATACCATCTCCCAACAAAACGTCACCCACTGTATTCATAGAAAATAAGACAAATGAGTTTGTCTGTTCTTGAGGAAGCTGCTATCCACAAATATCCAATCCATCAGACAAAAAGGAAAGAACTAGAAAGACAATTATCACCAGACAGTAAGACAGAAGCCTGGTTATAAGCAGCAACTTGATTTTAAGCTTCTGTGGAACTAATATTTTCATATTTTACTAAAGTGAAAACACAAAGCTCAGATGAACAAGGGGAACATACAGAAGGATACACAGCACAGAAAGAGAAAAGGCACAAAGCCAGCAATGACAGACACAAAATCAGAATGGTTAACAACAGATATGAAGCCCAAACATATTGGGTAAAAGAAATGGAATTGCCAAAAGGAAAAGTACTTACCAAACTGGAGTATTTACTTGCTCAACTTTTCAATAACTATTTTGATAAAATACATTTACCTGAGGGAGGCCAGTTGCTTTTAAGAAATATCTGAAGGTGCCTCTCAAAAACCTGGGTTTGACTTGGGTTTATTCTTTAATTTATGCAATATGAAAACCATGCAAATTTGTTCACTTTTATTGACCATGACATTTGCATTTCCAGAGAAACACCTTCACAAAAGGGTAAATTAAGATGACCATTTCCCATTCAAAGCCAGAATGCTTAAAATGCAGCAATTTTTTTTAAGCTTTTTTAACTGCTTATAAGTGTATCTTCCTCCCTTTTGTAGCACTGCCTGTCATCACCTACTGACTTAGACTGCCATAGTCATTAGAAACAACTTGCACTCTGTGCCACAGTTGATCATGCCAAACAGTGTCCTAAAAAGTGGTAAACACTAGCTGGCATGGTAGCTTCTGTGAAATCTTTAGAAAACTGGAAGAATTTATCACTTTTATAGCACCAGTTTCTCTCTCATTTCCCTTCTCTGGCTTGTTCTGCAAAGATTAAAACCCAAAAGAACACTGCAGAAGTAGAATTGGAAATCAGGCTGTGTGACTGGCTTCATCTAAGACTGAGGGACACCACCCATGCAGCGAAAGGAACAAATTATATCCTTAAAACCTCATATTTTCACAGAAAGATTATATGTAAATAATAGGCACAAATAATGCTTTAATATGTCAGCTTCCCAGCAGTTGGGCTTTTAATATCATGGCAGCAATGCTTTAAAGAGTGAAAGGCACTCTAACAGTTTGATGGGCTACAAAAATCAACATCCTTCTTCCAGTACTAAGCAAATACCGTCTTACTATAAATCCCACTAGAATATTAAACTGTCCAAAAATTGAAAGATTTTTACTATATCACCTTGAGTACCCGAAAAAAAACCTTCAGAGAAAGTAACAATAGTAGCACTTACATTTTAACAAAAACAATTTTCTGAGTGAAAACTGCATTGGCCCTCTCACAGTCATACAAATTAGGGAAGTGGTGAGATGTATTTATGGCTGCTACAAATATTATATCTAACAAACATTTCCCTAGTTTGATTTCTCTAATATGCACTGGTTTTGCTCCACTTCATATGGAAGCAAATGCATAATCAGGTCTGTGGTCCATTTCCTCCATAAAGACACGTGCCTTTCTTCAGGTGGCCTTCATTTCCCCCTGCATCCAAGCCAGACTCCAGCCAGATTTACTACTACTAAAACTAGGCCTACACAAGATCTCCTGAGATTAAATTTTGCTTTTACAACAGTTTTTCAAATAACTTGCAGGGCTGGAATGTAAATGGTAAGAATGAAAACAATGGGGGAAAAAAAAACATTCTGTACAACCATAGAATCATAGAACCATAGAATGGTTAGAGTTGGAAGCAACCTTGAAAATCATTGAGTTCCAACCCCCCTGACATGGGCAGGGACTCCTCCCACTAAACCAGGTTGCTCAAAGCCCCATTCAGCCTGGCCTTGAACACCTCCAGGGATGGGGCATCCACAACTTCTATGCGCAACCTGTTCCAGTGTCGCACCACCTTCACAGTAAAGAATTTCTTCCTACTATCTAATCTAAGTCTACCCTCTTCCAGTTTAACGCCATTTCCCCTCATCCTATCACTACATGCACTTGTAAAAAGTCCCTCCCCAGCTTTCCTGTAGTCCCCCTTTAGGTACTGGAAGGCTGCTATAAGGTCTCCCCAGAGCCTTCTTTTCTCCAGGCTGAACAACCTCAACTCTCTCAGCCTGTCCTCATAGGAGAGGTGCTCCAGCCCTTGGATCATCTTCATGGCCCTCCTCTGGACTTGCTCCAACAGGTCCATGTCCTTCTTATGTTGGGGACTCCAGAGTTGGACGCAGTATTCCAGGTGGGGTCTCACCAGAGCAGAATAGAGGAGCAGAATCACCTCCCTTGTCCTGCTGGTCGCACTTCTGATGCAGCCCAGGATACGGTTGGCTTTCTGGGCTGCCAGCACACATTGCCAGCTCATGTTGAGCTTCTCGTCAATCAGCACACCCAGGTCCTTCTCCTCAGGGCTGCTCTCAATCCATTCCCCACCCAGCCTGCATTTGTGCTTGGGATTGCCCCGACCTAGATGTAGGACCTTGCACTTAGCCTTGTTGAACTTCATGAGGTTGGCATGGGCCCACCTCTCCAGCCTGTCCAGGTCCCTCTGGATGGCATCCCTCCCCTGCTGTGTGTTAACATACCAGTTAATTAACCAGTTAATATACAGTTTCTCTATGAGCTGCACATTAATCCTTTTATGAGTACTCCTGCATTACCTGACATACCTCTTCCCTTCTCCAGCTTTAATAACATCATACTTTTTAAAGGTAAACCAGTCATCTAAAATGCAGCATGATATACAGGCACTAGGCTGTAAAGTGTGTCTTTGCAAAGCATATGCTCCTTTGAAATTCAATGCAAGGACTGGTACATTTTACAGCACAAAACTTTTCTCCAGCCAGCCTAATAATAGGATATTATTCATTTGCTCAGCAGCATGCAAAAGAATAGTACTTTCAAAATAATGAATAACAAAATATGGAACTATGGTAACAAAAACTGAAACAGCAAACACATACTGTATGGGACTAGGAATAATGCAAAAGCATTATTTTTTATTGCATAGTAGGCTATACAAAAGCTGCAGGACGTGAGCATTCCTGAGTGCTGCCTTTCTGCTTGCAGAACTTTGCCACCTCAAACCCCAGTGGAGCAAGATTCAGGCATGCATCACCTATCAGACTCTTCCTGTGCTATTCCCTTCCTTCCCAAGGATGAGAAGGGATGAAAGGAGGCCTGCATGCAAGGACTGCATGGAACAGAACTAGACCATATACTGTGTTGTGAGGAGGGAATCAGGACCTCTGCCATTACATGATACCAGGAGATTCAGGCACAGGTCAGGATGCTGGAACGACAGGTACAGAACACAGTGTCATCTTCAAATGAACCACAGAATCAGAGAATCACAGAATGGTCAGGGTTGGAAGGGACCTCTGGAGATCATCTAGTCCAACCCCCCTGCCAGAGCAGGGTCACCTACAGCAGGTTGCACAGGACAGCATCCAGGCGGGTTTTGAATGTCTCCAGAGTGGGAGACTCCACAACCTCTCTGGGCAGCCTGTTCCAGTGCTCTGCCACCCTCAAAGTAAAGAAGTTCCTCCTCATGTTAAGGTACCTTTTATGATTTTATATTGCACATGGATTTTTTTTCCCTCATAGACTTGCCAACACGTTTGTGGGATTTTTTCAGCAGATATGCTAGTATTTAGCAGCTACCCCCAATTGGTAAGCACCTATGTTTTCACAGTGATCCAGAAAAATTAAATACTAAACATATTATTTTATTATTATTGAGGTTAGAAAGGAAGAGCTAGCAGAAAAAATGCAGCCCAACTTTTACTCTGGACTAAATATGTAATGAATAGATAAAATCAGGAGAATAAATCTAGAGTAAACAAAAAAAAATATGGACCTGTTAAACCCAGAATATGTCAGGCAAATCAAGTGCAATCGGTATGTAACACAAAGCTTGATATCAACAAATAAGCTAGTCACCAGTATGAGTCACATGATGGGAAGAGCAAGTAGCATCCACCAGTATAAAATAACGTAGGTTTCTCATCTTCTAGAGGAATCTTCTCTCTTGACTCAATAAAAGGATCAGTAAAAAAAATATGACAGGTACAATATATTTTCTTACCTTCAAGGAAGTAATATAATTTACATTGACATTCTTTTCCCTGTTACTCTACAAGACAGCAAGAGCTCCCCAAAGGAAAAAAAAAAAGAGAAATTTAATTTTGCAGGAGGTAAATACTTTGATCCTTGTCAGTTCGATATTTTAATAATCAAATTTCCATGGTAAGCCACACTCATTCTGAATATTTCAAATTTTGTGACTGCATAAATTAATTTTTATTTTAGATATATCCTGACCAATAAGCTAATCCAGCATGTCTGAAAAATGGTTCATAAAAATTTAGAAAATGGCAAAAAGGCAAAAGAAGAGCCTGGTTTTTAGAATTTGGACATGCCAAAGAATTCTCAATCCAAACACTAAAGTTTGGGCCTAATTCTAGCAAAGCTACATATGAAGTATTTCTGAAAACTAATACATATTAATGCATTTGACCAGTCTATTCCTAGTCCACCTTGACAAGAGGCACAAAGAAGAATCCTGGGAATTGAACAACTGATGTCCATAACATCAAAGAGAGACATGTTTGAGCAGGTCAGAAGCAGGACCAGAGAGCAGCAGAGGACCGTATGACAATAGAAGTATTTTCAGAAATATAAATTCATTTTGCTATTACACACATCATTATATGGATATTTTTTGCCCCTGCACATGTTATTTTTTCTTTAAAGGGGGCCTCAGGGCAAAATAAGTCCTCTGAGTGCTATAGTCTCAAAAAGATTAGCTGAACAAGTAACAGCATTTCCCAAATAAGACACATCTCGTATGTGTCCGTATATATACTGCACGACCTGCAACAAACGGTTCAGTTAAAAATGAGGTAAAAGCCATTCAAAACACGTATACGATCAAAAGTAAAATGACCAAATAAGATGCTTGACCTAAATGCAGGGCTTATGCTCGTCATAAACAAAGTTTGGAGTTGACAAGTTCAGAAGAGGCAGTAAAATCATCATAGTCTACTACTTTACCTCTATCAGAGCTCTAAAAAAATATTTACTACTGCTGTCACCTCTGAGAGATGAATCAGCAACTACTACTAGGGGAAAGACGGGAAGAAAAATGATCCCTCCCAGTAGCCATAAATATCTTCCTTTTGCTTGAGAAATAGCAAGCTTGACTCTCCAGGACTCCCTCTTCAATCTGCAGCTGAGTTCTGACTCTTCTCTTCCATTAAATGTACCAGAAATAGTTGAATCCTAATTTGGTTTCAGTCTTCCACCACCTCGATGGCAAAACTGCATTCCAGGTATGCCACTAAAAAGTATTGAGCCAGACATTTCTAAACCCAAACTACAGTGGGAAAATACAAACCTGGAAAACCTCTTCAGCATAGCGTCAAACATACTCATTAAAACCTCACCTTTAGAGCTACATTACTGAACACCAATGTAATATTTAAGTTAAATTACTGCATGTTTCCAATAATCTCAGTCATCTTCACTGACTATTTGAGGTAGAGATGACTTACCAGAAAGAGTGTCCAATGACTTTCTGCTTACAGAGATGAGTTCCCATTATTTCACTGGCCTGAATATTGCTGGCCTGAACACTGCACATTCACGGAAAAAATCATTATAGAAAAAGAAATTGCTCCATCACTCTTGAGGAAGTATTTCCCTCACAGACATCCACATGCCCCCAAACACATGGAAAATAATACTTCCACATGATTTTTTCTGCTAGCATTATAATCATAGTGGGCTACCAACATTTTTACTATTGCGTCTTAAATACCAAGGAAAAGTAATTCTCTTTAAGAAGTGTTGGAAGCCACAAAATTTAACATTGATCTCAACTCTAGCAATTCCAATCATATCTTCATCCCACTCCCAATCCAGTAACTCTCCAGTTATGTCCATACTCCCAGATTTCTAGTATCAGATGGCATTATGTTTTATTTTCTCTTCATTCCTAAAGTTTCATACTGCCTTTCACAAGTCATTTCAAAATACCTCAGTTATCACCCAACTGAGCTGAGTCTTTTAAGCATATATTTAAGTTAAACTGTCCCCAGCATGAGACAAGAATTTGTTCAAATTCTTTCCAAAGTTAGTGACACAAATAATTTGCATTATCATTTTTGCAAATTTCCATTTATGGCAGGTGATAAAAGGGGACGCAGAGATTAACTTAATACACAGAGCATGAGATGTGTTTTTGCTAGTGCAGAACGTCAGCATGTTCTTTAAATTTTTCTCATTCACACACTCAAATTCTTATCAGATGGAAGACTAGTCACATATGTGAGCATGCTAGAAAATAAACAAAAACCTTCCTAAACATTCATTTTACAATTCATTTAAATGCTTCAGACAAGAAATCATCACTTAGTTGGCTTCATACACTGCGGAAGCTGACAAAGCCAATTTTGAGAAGACTCAAGAACAAGTGCTGTTTCCAACAGCTGTTTACAAGAAAAATATTAGACACTGGGTTGTAAAATTGATTTGACTGAAGAGTAGCTGACAGCTTCATCCAAGAATCAACTGGAAACTAACAAATTAATTCGTACACAACCTTAAGGCAAAACTTCATTTCTCAGCACTAATATTAGGGTTTTCTTTAGTTAACATTCTGTTACCACTTCCCTTCTATTAGAAAAAGAAAAAAGCTGCATGACGGGACTGTACCTGCATTTCACACAGTAAAAATCAGGTTTGGGATAGATTTCAAACACCAGTAATATCCCATAACAGGCTGAAAGCAGCAGTACCTTGGATACTGCAAATTCACCACACCTTTTCTTCTTTAATTTAAAGCAAGAAGAATCGTCTGGTGTATTTGCTACTCTTTTTCCTTCTTAGCTTTTCCATCACATCAGAAATGTCAGAGTTTCAGTCATGAAAGAAACCCATAAGAAGTACACACTATTATAGTTCAGGGATTTAAGAAATATCGCTCAGGTGTCTTTGTGGAAGTAGAAATGCTGAGTAAGATTTCCATAAAAGGTTTGCATATGTCAGTATTGAGAAGCATAAGTGAAAGCAATATACTAATATCCTGCCCAGAATTTGGGTGACAATGTCCTTTAGTTACTACTGGCTATTTTTCTCAAATCCTGCCCATCACTTTTGTATTTTAACCAATCCTGTACCTGTAAAGGAATAAGATTCTAAGTTCAGTGGTACTCCATTACCAGTTGAAAATTTAGCCTTCCACCCCGAGTATGGAATAAGACTTCAAACAAAAAAGCGTGTTGAATTTGCATACCTATGAAATGGGCATTCAGTTCCTCATCTTAATGTCCATAAATGTTGATGTCTTCTAGTAACATAACATTTTCCACCTTTAAGTTATTTTGAGAGGAACAGGTTTAAAGTGGTTAAAAATGTCAGCATAGCAGTAGGTTCATGGCACAACTGGCATGCCTGCAATTTTTTATACACAACGTTTTAAGACAGAATTTTTGACATTGCCACTTGATTTGGACACTACCACAAGTGATATAATTCACATCTCTAAAGTCTCATTTTGATGTTCTTCTCCAGTTTTCCCCTGATAACTGATGAGCTGACTCCTGGCACTTGTATCTCCGCTTTCTCATTCTGGGCTGTCAAAGAGAACACCCCATCTTGTGCACTTTTTATTAAAAAAGAAATAACATATTCAGCTTCTTCTCTCTGAGAAGGACCAATGATTTACTGTATTAGAATAAATTAAGTTCTACGTCAACAAATATTTTTTAGGTTTACTGAAACACAAAATCAACAGAGTATTAAAAATAAAAGTTGCAGGAACAAAAAAGACTGTATATTACAACTGAGATTACCTCACACAGAGCTATGGGGAACACACTGATGAAATGAATTCCAGCCCCCATTATGTTTCAAGGTGTGTGCACGTGCGCATGTGTGTATGCATGCACACACACGCATGCAAGATTAATTTCTGTACAGGAATTGGCAGGGAGAGAAAACAGCTTTTGTTCCCTGAAGCTGGCTCCTGCTGCTGCAATCAGCGCAGGCTTTCATAACACACAGAAGTATATACATACACTGCTGGGAGAGAAGCTTTTAGCATTCTGGTCCCTTCTTTTGATTTCCAACCAAAAATAAGTGAGAAATGAGGGGGGAGAAACAGAGAGAGAAAGAAAGAAAAGATTGGAGGCTTAACATTTTATTTGCAATTTATACCCAGTCATGTTTGTCTTTACAATTCCAACATAATGGTGGCATATTGCCAATGAAAAACAAAACTGCTGCTTCTGACACATTTTATGGATCAGACTTTGGGTATTACGCCACTAGAGAAGCAAAGATCATCCTGAATGCTTAAGTAGCAATCCTTACTTGCTGTAAAGTTGGCATGATTTTTGTTACAGCTTTTCCTTCAATGTACAGGAACATAAGAGGGCATTTGATAGTCTGGCTGTCAAAAGTGTATGGCTGGAAAGCTCATGTCCCTCGGTACCACAGGTATTTTAACTGTCAACAGCAGATCAACAGCGGCTGTCACAGCTGGATGCAACTTGGAATGGCTCACTACATCCTTAGATGGACCACAAGGTAAATGGGGACTTGGGAAGCCTAAGAGTTGAGACAGAGAGAATAAATGTCACACAGAGTCATCTTTCACAGGTGTTCAGAACACAAACAGAAAGGCTGACTACCTGGGTCAGTATTTGTAACGTGAAAGTTTAAACTTTGTATACGTGTGTACTGGTATTTCTGACAATACAGCATACATCAACTACTGTACACCTGCAGTATTTCCTAATCTTAAATGGCTGTATGTTGTTATTTGTATGTTTTACGTTGTTTCATACTTACAGTAATTATCAGAGGGTTCGTAATACAGATTGAGACATTTAGATATGTACTCTTTTGCAGGCTATATTTAGGGTTTTTCTTCACCACACAGAGTTCAACCAGCAGCATCACTTTCTGTCACACCAGAAGTGAGGTACTTCACTCTGCTGTTAGTTTCATTGTAGACAGATGAAAATAAAAATTTTCCCCCTTATTTCTGTTGCATGTTGAAAGAGTAAAAGGCTCTAAAGCAAAGGACCAAGAATGGAGGTCAGTGAAAATAGTCAGTTACATTCCTATTCTCCTGTTTCTCATATGGCGTACCTATCCCATCCCACACCAAATGGCTTATACTTATTTAGCAATCATCTATTTGGCTTTATCTACATTGTTTGGTGCATGACCCTAATTCTAATTTACACCATTCCATTCCAACATTTCTCCGATGTCCACACCAGTACTATCTGTTGATTTTTTTTCAGTATAGTCATTACTTTAATATCTAAGTGCTTTGCACAAATTAGGGTCTCAATTCAAGTGCCTAAACATAGATGTCTAGTGCTATGCTATAGAAAATGTAAGCTACCTGCACAAGGCTGTCATATGACACAAGATCTACAGAAGATTCATGTCCTCCAGAATTGGCCAAGTGCAATAGTTTACAGTATCAAAGGTGTCTATGTTCATGCAACCAATCTAAACTCTGTAAAGCTTATTTTCATGATATCCCATCCCCTTACTACTGTCCCCCTCCACATTCACTGTGAAGTTTTCAACTTGTGCAACAAATGAGGCAGAATCCTACAAAACCTAGGTTTCCATCTATAGCACAATATCAACCATTATCTGGGAAAAAAAAAACAAACCCATAAGTCTGTAATTAAAGACTGCAGTCCAGATTATCTGCAAAGTGGCAGGCTTATTGTTTGTTTGTGGGTTGTTTTTTTTGGGGGGAGGGGGCGGTTTGCAGTCTCATCTTTGGTACCTTTGTGAGATTTTAATAAAGAAAATACACACACAAACTAGTTTTAATGAAAGCAAACTGAAAATCCAAAATCCGTCATAAACTATTTTAGTGACACCCCTGTGAGTCATACCAATACCACTTAAACAGAGTAACCTCAGACAGGCAGTCATTCTCTTAAGTGTCTCAGTGTGTTTTACAAATATCTTCTGAGAGCACAGGAATTTAATTCCTCACCACCATTTCACAAGACAGAGCCAAGTTTTCTTCAGTGGATGTATATTTTTCATCCCATTCCTCTAAATTTGGACCTTTTGCATTATTTGCTTCAAGAAGTCCTTGCTCCAGGCCCAGTCTGGCTCTTATTCTCTTTGCTTAATGTGTCCCAGACACAGTCCAAGTCTTCTCATCCAGGCAGACTTTTTTCAACCTCAACTAAGTCCCGGAGTGCAATGTCATTTCTAGTTCCTTCTTGTCATTGCCCTCAGTCTTCATAATTAATTAAATTTAATTCTTTCCATTCTCTCTCTCTACGTTGATGCAGGCTGACTTACCAGCTTGACCTTGGACCTGCCTTGTCACCATGCACTTGCCTGATGACCTGGACTCTTGGTTGAAATTGGCTATCATCTCCAGGCCTTCCCTGCTCACCTCACTGGGGGCAGTGGAATGGGGCCCCGGCTGGCAAGGCACTGCCCTGCCATCCATGTTATTGCCCTGGGCTACTAGTCCCTTAAGAATGGGTCAGACTTACACTTTCCTTTACGCAGATGCTAACACATAGGTAAGGAAGATGTGAGGAACACCAGTTCAAATGCCCAGCCTCAACCTGCTGCAAGGCAGGCAATAGCATCACTGAGACAGTGCTGCAGATGTAATTACTCTGCCTAAACATATCACACATGGCCTTGTCAGCACCAGGAGCTGTGTGAGACTGAAGCATGCCCTGACAGACCAGGATTTGCAGGAGAGCAGCCCTGAGGAGAAGCACTTGGGAGTGGTGGTCGATGAGAAGCTCTACATGAGCTGGGAATGCATGCTCGCATCCCAGAAAGCCAACCACATCCTGGGCTGCATCAAAAGAAGTGTGGCCAGCAGGACAAGGGAAGTGATTCTGCCCCTCTCTCTCTCATGAGACCCCACCTGGAGTACTGCATCCAGCTCGGGGGCCCCCAGCAAAGGAAAGACATGGACCTGTTGGAGCAAGTCCAGAGGAGGGCCATGAAGATGATCCGAGGGCTGGAGCACCTCTCCTATGAGGACAGGCTGAGAGAGTTGGGGTTGTTCAGCCTGGAGAAGTGAAGGCTCCGCAGACACCTTGTAGCGGCCTTCCAGGGGGCCTACAGGAAAGATGGAGAGGGACTCTATCAGGGAGTGTAGTGGTAGGATGACGTATAATGGTTTTAAACTGAAAGAGATTTAAACTGAAAGATTTAGATGAGCTATTAGGAAGAAATTCTTTATTCTAAGAGGGGTGAGGCACTGGCACGGGTTGCCCAGAGAAGTTGTGGATGCCTCATCCCTAGAAGTGTTCAGTGCCAGGTTGGATGGGGCTTTGAGCAACCTGGTGTAGTAGAAGGTGTCCCTGTCCGTGTCAGGGAGGTTGGAACTAGATGATCTTTAAAGTCCCTTCCAACTCTAACCATTCTATGATTCTATGATTTACATCTAGGACAGAAAAAAATAGGAGCTTAAACCTCGTATTTCTCCTGGTATTTCTGGAACTACAGATGTTAGGAAGGCTCTCTTGCAATTTGACAAAAGAATACTTCTTATGTTAAATTTCAGACAGCAGTGTCTTGCATATCCAATGAATACATATGCAGTCTTCCTTAATTTTTCTCTGAAATTATAAACTACAACACTGAAAATTTCATGCATATATAGTTATTTAAGGCTCTTATCCAAACTAAAGTAATATCAGAAGCTCATCTCAATGGAAATTACATGAGAATCAATTTTAACCTTCAGTTGCCAGTGTTTCGTTACATATAGTATATACATGGATGCTACATTACAAATATATTACCTATATCATACATTTCCACAGACAAAATGGTTGATCCACATAACATGTATATTTCACAGAATTTCCTCTTTGCCTAGGACCAAACCGCATTAATTGTACAAGAAAATGATAGGAAATATTTCACATCTATAGTAGGCTAAGACCATGCCCAGATGGCTCACGATCGCCCTTTAAGCCGATCTTTTGGTCATTGACCACATCAAATCCCCTATTCATTATTCTAATATAAAAGTTCGGGTCATCTATCTGAATCATATTTTCCAACAGCATATAAACCCACATGTCCCATGGCTTTCTTAAATGACTATGCCAGCACAAATAAATGAAGCCCCCAGAACGTAGTACACTTGTCTACTGTGTCCTTTCCATCTCACCCAAATATATACCAAGTATAGTTGGTTTCAAGTTGCTATCCAATTTCTAATTAAATAAATTTTTTATACAAAAAAGGAAGAACAGGGCAGATAATTACTATGTCTTTTTCACAGTCAAACCACGCTGCAAATTAAATGCCTTGAAATCAAAGCTTACTTTTAAAAAGACACTGTCTAAATATTTTCATAAAATAGACTTTTCTCTTTTGTTATAAAATAAAAAATTGAATACTGAAAATTGAAATCTATTTCTTTCCCAAATTTCTGTCTTTCCTCCATGCATATACACTGGATGTTTCTGTAAAGTTCCTCAGGAACAATAGCTTGCTGGCAGGTATTCATTCTTTTTAGAAACAACCAGTAAAGCATTTATTTTGGGAAGAAAAGAATAGGTAGATAGTCCAGTTTGATTGTGCTTGGTTTTATAATAGGAGAAATATCTATAGCAACTCCCCATATATTATCTTTAGAAGCTCCTTTCCATTCTGTAATAGCCAACACTCCTCAAGAGGGACTGCAACACTAATTCCAGGGATTCCCTGATGCCTTGAAAGGAACAGGCGACACTTCCATGAATCCCAGCAGAATAATGCAGGAAAACGATGCCCAGGGTCTTCTCTTGACCAGCATCTTACCATTCAGCATCAGAGCTCTCACTTTCTTGAAACTTCCTGCAATTATTTTTCCGCTAAGCCATAAGTATTTTCTCTTTAAGGTTAAGACAAGAAGTTAAAGCTGGTTGCAACAACACTGCATGAATTTACTGTCCAGCAGGTTGTGGAAAAGGCAGCCCACACAAAAGACCAAAGACCTCAAGCCATACTATGCAAGGTCTAGAGCCCATTTCAGCTCTGAAACCATTAGGCTTAAGCCTATTAACTACAGAACACATTGGTATTGTTTCAGCAAAACAACGAAAGATTTGAATGGTGTGTGCGTAGACTATTGAAACCAAACTAACTCACTCATTTCAAGTCAAACATATGATTGAGCTGCAGCTAAAATGACAATCAGATCAACATTTCTGATGAAACTCATTCTTTCAGTATTCTTCATTTGAACAGATCTATCTTACATAGCAAAATTAAAATCAAAATACCTCTGAAGCTCTCCACAGTATACTCCACTATGTTGAGAATAGTGTTAACAGCAGAAAGGGTATGGAAAACCAGTAGAAATCTACTTCTGCAGCTCTCTCAACTACTCTGATCAGACAGGCTGCTCAGCTGACATTCATTCTTGAGACACATAACCCCTCAACACTGAAAACACATTGAAAACCACATAGGGATGCAGTTTTAATCTAGCATCCTTTATTACTGTATTTATTATTTAACTTAAATCTGTCAATAAGCTTATGATCTACACCACATTTATGATCTGCCCCGCTGAAATCAATGGAGTTAAAGCTGCTCAAAACAGGTTTGATGTAGCAGAAAAATATCAGGCTTGAATCTACAGAGACAACCTTTTAGATCATGAACTCCATTATCTCTGAAGTTAACATGAAAGGCTATATTTTTCAGGCTTCTCTTCATGGCATGCAGATTAAGTTGGTGATCAAGAACACTAATGAGTTAATATAGGAATACTCCTTTTTGCAAAAATGTACTCCTCTGGGATGGGGTTGGTTTGGGGTGGAGTT
>VUYV01000017.1:3615970-3642471 GCA_008711295.1 Anarhynchus alexandrinus | reverse complement strand
TTGGGGGGGGGGGGGTGGGGGGGGGGGGGGGGGGGGGGGAGCATGGGACAACTGGGGGATGTTTTTCTGTTTGTTTAATTGGGCAAGTGAAACACTTTCATATTTTCCAGGGAAATTATCATCACTCTAAAGGGAAGGGAAGCATATGTTTTGCCTGGACTGGTAAATCTTCATGACAATTTTGCAAGACTGCTTAAAGATTTTTTTCCCCCTCACACACACGCAATCACAGCATCACATGTAACTGGGAACAAAGACTACAGGGAACAGAGTTTAATGGACTGTGATTACTGTTCTGGAACAGATTGAACCTCTTTATAGCCTATGAGAAGACGATGTGAACTGAATTCAAACTAAGAACTGATAATGGATTTTACTGAAAGCTACACAGCTAGAAAAGACACTCTCATAATTCATAGCCATGGAATGTATCTCAAAGCAAAAAGGGATTTAAAATAAGTAAGAGATGTATTACATGTAAAACAACAGACTCACACATTTTATCTTTATATATTACTCTACTTGCAAGAAAGGAAAAGCAATAATACTATTTACTTTTATTTTAAATATTTTCATTAGTAGTGTTGTGTTAGGGCTTCTTTGCACCAACATAATAACTGTCCCTTCTTGTTGTTCACGCAGTTCTGTTCATGTTTCTATTGAAGTCCCTGCTGCTACCAAAGCAAATCAACTCAACTGTATTTCAACCAACACTTTAAAAATAAAGCATATTTTATGTCAGCCGTCCTGTTTTTCTCTACTTCTTACTCCAAATCAACCATCAAGACATTTTCTCCTTCTCCCATCAGCCAGATGAGGGAAGAGATGATTTTTCAGCTATCCATAATGATCGATCTTGACTTGCTCACAGCATGGGGGAGGGAAGTGCCTCATCCCTGCATAAATACCTCCCTTTGTGACTACAGACGTAATTTCTGATGTGCTACCCTTGGTGGCTGTTTTCTTTAATCTGATATCTCTCCAAGCTGTGGAGGAGTACACTGGCTATTTCTGAGTAAACAGCTTTGGAATTTTAGTCAGTAGATGAGAAAATGAATTTAAAATATATTTACTGTAGTACTATCTGCTTCAAATTCTACCTTTCATACAAGGAGGGTAATCCTGTTTGTAAACCAGCATATGCCCTTTTACATTTCTTACCAAATGAGACTAAAGGATTAAAACAATGCATAAAAGTTGCTGCGCTGTTATCAATAGGACTGATAAGTTAACCCATAAAAATCACCAACATTACTAACAGCCCACTTTCTGATTTCTGAGACAAATTTTAACTACCATTTCACAAATGTCTGTCACAAAAACTGATTCAATAACACACTGGGCCCCAAATCTACCCTCAAACAGATTAATCTTCATGGTCCTTTTTCACTGTAATAAAGAGGATTAGTTGTGTGTATGAAGAATTATTTCCATATCTTGAATTACATTCTACAAATATTTTTAAATGGAAATATGGGCAAGTTTGTAATAAGCAAGCTCAAGCTGAAGTTTTCCTAATAGGTATTTTTCCTCTAACTTTGAATCCTCCCACCAGACGCCCACATTCTCCTAGTCTTTTTGTACTTCTGTGTAATGGATATCTCCACTAGAAAAGACTCAAATAATTACCTAATGGTGCAGAACTAGCATGACAGCCCTTGCTGCTGTGCACCCCATTTCAATGAGGACGTGTTTTGTATGACTCAGAATGAATCAGACTGAGGAAAGAACTGCAGTCCCAGAAATAATAAACAGCAGTGTACAATCTGGAAGAAAGATCCTGTGCTGCTTAATCTTCGCTGCCCCACAGCTAATTGCATTGCACGTTATACTGCATGCCTTAATAGGAAACGTGTGCAGATGTATGATCATGCTTCTAATGAGCTCCACAAATATTAATCAATGCCCTTTGTTGAAAATATCAAGACCTAATCAATCATAACTGGGTATTGATAAAAAGCTAGATGCATTAGTAAAAGATATTAAGAACTCTATTCCTGTACTCAGCCTTCTGTCCCTGCAAGCCAGGCTGGTGCCTACCTGTGGGAGAGAGGCACATCACTTAGGAGGTACAAAAACTCTTCCAAGTATCCAGCACGAAGGCCAGGCACAATAAGTTGTGGACTCAAGGTCCTTTCACACTGTCTCAAAGCTAGCAGAATGCTTACTGCTTTTAGAGGGTCAGCAGAGCTGTCCTCGCAGGTCTCCCAAAGGAAGAGTGAGCACAGGTGCCAGGTCTTCACAGCAAAGTTACACGCATATTATGAGGCTCTTAATAGCTTCTGCCCTTAGCCATGTGGGTGCAGTTGGGGCACAGCCCTTGGAGAGAGCTGGGGAAAGGCTCTGGCAGACCCCTACCACTGCAGTGATCTCACATGAATCTTTCCCATGGAAGTACACAACTTAGACAGCGTTCCACCAGAACTTGGACTCTAACCCGTCATCGCAGCTGTGTAAGGCTCCATACACTCCCCAAACTGGGTGAGATTCATTTTCTAGAGTGGTGATGTCAAAATCCATGTAAGATATACACACTGAAGGTATGTCTTACCCCAGCCAAAGCTTCTACTGAGCTCTCCCGCTGATGAGTGCTTCTCTCTCACTCATTATCACTTATTGCTCAGAACTCCGCTCCCATCTCTGAGGCACAAATCTGTGGCAGCTGCTTTTAATCACAAAATCCTACTCTATTTCTCCACGAAAACAAAAAGGAACAATCCTTTTATTAAAATGCTATCAACATACAGTACTTTCAGTAGAAAAGAAAATGAAAAGTTATCCTAGATAATACAAAACAACAATATAATTACTGCATTCTCATATCATGTTCCTTTGTTTTCCTCCCTAATCCTCCATTATTTACTTTCTGGTTTGGTTTGTCTATATTTTTCTTGCATTTATTGATGCTTCTATGATCAATGTCTATTTAATCTGCTTCCTTCTTACATTTATGTAAACATCTACTTTTATTCCATTTTTTGCATAATGCCTCTTATTTTCATATATTTTTAGAATAATAAATAGATTTTGTAGATCAAATTTTGACAATCCACCATGAAGCATAATTAACCTCTGTAAAGTCACCAAGTCCAGTTCCTTCACTTTTAGGAAGAAGTCCAACATTTAAAATCACTGCACACAACCAAAGATCCTTGAGACGTCCTGTACTGCACCATCTTATGGTCAACTGCATTTGTTTAAAAGATCTGAAAGTACTGCAGTACTCCTTAACTTTTCAAAAAAGTATTGCATTCCCTGAGGCAGTGTCTCAGGGGTATCACAGCTGAATAGTTTTCCTAAAAAACATTATTTATTTGTGTTTTCAGTTCATTGCCTTTGGCTGTGAACAAAATGCCAACATCTTACATCCCTAGGGCTGGAATTTCAGGAAGGGCTTCCCTGAAAGATTTCAGCTTTCTCCACAGGACAAAAGGAAGGCATTAACACATTCCTTTGCCAGCTTTACTCCAACATTTATTTAATTTCAACAATTTAAATGTCAGCATTTTCTTACTTCCAAAGGTGGAAAAAAATGAATATACAGGATAAATTATCTCAGCACTCAGCAGCTATGCCTACTTTTGTTCTATAATCTCTTCAGCAGCTTTCTGTTCCATCAAGGATGACTGACTACTGGTTGTGGTTTCCTATCTAGCTACTACGCTGCACTTCTTTACAAGAGAAGAGAAAAGAGCTCTGGAATCTTCCCAGGGAGTGTTAATGGCTCAGAGGCCCCATATGTTATATCACTAACCCCCAAGTCATTTTCTCCCTACGGAAAATGGTAGAAAGAATGAGGATATTGGAAGGAATTGCAGTCAGTGTACAGGTATCCTAACTTCATCTGTTCTTTTTTCTGTCTTTCACCTTTCTGTCAGGCACCCTCTGGAATACCCAAGTGTCAGCTTTTTTGTACTGAATTCCAGCAGGGCAGAGAGTGTCTTGGGGAGTGCAGACATGATTTGGCCTTTTCTTCTGCAGACCTCGACTGAGAGCACGCTACTGTCTGCGCAGCATTAGCCAGCTTTCAGGGAGGCTCTCAGAAGCTCCCTTAGGGAGAGAAACATTAAAGGTAGTAAGGAAATGCAGAGCTGGACTGGCAGTGTGTTAATCCACTGGGCTGTCTGGACACACACATCCCACCGGGCTTTCTCAACTGAACTAGTAATTGTAGTCTGGTTCCTGCATACCCTGTGAGCACAGTCTGGAAGACAATGCTGAAATTGCCCTGAGAAAAGAGTCTAGACACACACTCTGAAAAAAAAATCTTCATTTGTATGCTTTTCAATTAAAAGAGACAATTAATTTAAATCCAAATAATCCCAATTATAAGATATTAAGGTGACCAAAGGCACATATTAACCCTAGGCTTTTATGATCCATACACCCAGTCAAATCAATATGTCTGGGAGTCCAGGCCCTGAATTTCCCAATATCTAATATAAAGAGAACAAGGCCTGTATTTTCTCTGTGCAAAACAGAAGATAGGTTTCATGACTGAAGGGGACTATTATCATCAGACCTTTTCTTTAAGGCAGTTCTCTGAGCCTCCCCAATGGCTTTTGAATTGAGCCCAGAACTTGTGTTTGAATCTTTTAGAAAGATATCCAAATAACCAGGAAAAATGGAAATACTGTCTACTATGCGAAGCAGTTAAGCCATAAAAACAAGCTGGAGAGATGTAAAACTTAGAAACTACTTTCTGGGTTGGCATTTCTGATGGAATACTGAAGCACTCCCTGGCTGTGGGGTACAAAAATTTCAGATTTCTGCGAAAACAGTGTCATCCACATTCATGATGGATAACTCATCATCTTAATTCCATCTGTCATTATATCAGACTATATCTGCCTGTTCATATTAAAGATTTTGCTTATTCAACAGATTAAGTACAGTTCATATTGAGAAAAACACTATGCCATTAGCTACACACAACAATGGGGAAAAGATTTATTTGTACTTTAGGAAATAAACCAAGATTAAGCCTGTTGAAATTTGAAGAATTACAATAGGAAAAACATTAACTATATATTAAAGATACTATCACTCAGTAGATTCAATTCACAGGCAAAACTGCTGTGAAGTTAGTGATTAATGAATGAGTTTGAAAATGCATGTGCTTGAAATTATGAAAAAATATAACTCACAGAATCACAGAATGGTCAGGGTTGGAAGGGACCTCTGGAGATCATCTAGTCCAATCCCCCTGACAAACCAGGTTCACCGAGAGCAGGCTGGACAGGAATACATCCGGGCAGGTTTTGAATATCTCCAGAGAAGGAGACTCTACAACTTCTCTGGGCAACCTGTTCCAGTGAGCCACAATTCCTCAAAAGTTTTTAAAAATTTGAGAAAAAACACAGCTTATACAAGGCAAGTGTACATCACCTTCTATATTTTAAAAACCTTGAAGAGAAAAGCTTATTTCACTGTTTGAACCAAATCTTCACACTCACTAAAACTCCCCTTTATGCAAAAGCTTCAGTCTAAGCCTATGAGCCCAGTGCTCCACTTAAGATTAAATTAAGGGATAGTTAAAGTAGTATATACACTTAATGGCGGTAAAGTTACGAATTTCAACCACTAAGAGGATGACTTGATTAATTCTGCATGCCAGGAGTAACATCAAAGACAATGTACCGTGGTGTTCATTGAGTTACTGAAGAAGAGAACCTTTCAGTGTTTATTCGGTGGGTCTTCTTAGACCAAAAGTTCTTTGGAACATGAAATGCTCTTTCCTTAGAGAAAAAGCCTCTCAATATGGGCCTGTAGGAATTGCTCCAGTTATTGTGAGAAAGCAGATACATCTAAGTGTATCTAAAAAATCCATATACTAATAGCAGGTGACTGTAAGAACAGAGTTATTCTCCTAAAAATGGAAAACTCCTGTGTTTCATTAAGATGCAGTAATGGACTATCTTAAATATGCTCTCAACCAAGGATAAAATGTTCTTCCAAGTGATGAATAATTGCCAATCCCAGAACACAACTGACTTCCTTACTCCACTGTAATGGCAACTATTAAACAAAGGTGCTATAACAGGAAACCATGTAACTGTTCTATTCCACTATATGCTAAAACATCCAGGGTTACTCTTCCAGGAGGCTATGTCCAGGCTGATGTCCAAGACAATATTGCATTGTCCTTTGGTAACAGCCAGAAGAATTGATGGAGACTGAAAGCACCGCAGTGCTTGGCACATTTATATTTGCTCTTAAACCTTTGCTCAAATTCAGAGTGAAAAAAGCTTCAGACTCTTAAAGAGTCAAATTAGAAAGTAAGGAATAGGCTAGTATCTTATTGAGCTTGATGGTATCATGGCCTTGAAAAACTAACTCGATTTCCATCTTCCTCTTACAGACATCCAAAATTTTAGATTATATTTCAGTTGACTACCATTTCTCGTCTTTTATACATTATACCAACTGCTTGATCAGAAGGTACTCCTTTAGCTGTGCTTTGCTGGATAGTGGTTACTGTCTCCTAGTCCTTTCAACTTCTCATGTTTGCAAGGTGGTTTCATTCATCAGGTTGAGAGAGAGAGGTAAATATGCAGCTTGTAGGGACGGTATTCCACTTTTACAGCCCAATACAGCAATGCAGAAAACAGGAATTTGAGTCTATATCTCTCTGCCTAAGGTCATTGCGGACATAGCCCACAGTTGACCTTTACTGAAGCTCGAGCTTATTAGGCGGTGAGTATGTGTAACACCGACTGCTGAAGAAGAAACTGCCTCTGTTGTAACTGTCCCAGGAGCCACAGTACGGGAGTGCTATGCAAATGTCTGCAAGTCATACCTTGAAAGAACACTTAGGAGTTACATGGGTTCAGCTACAGAGTTTCATGCATCCTTTTCCTTCTGTGATTTTTCCCTTAGTAAAACACTTAACTTGTAATCTGCATTTGAGCTTTAGGGCCAGAGAGGACTATCACTATTGTTCATTCTCACATTATATACATACACTGGCTATAAAACTGGACTTTGTGATATTAATTCAGGTTTTCCTGGAAAGAATCAGCCCTCATATGAAATATCTATTTAACATTAAAGAACATACATAGAATTCAAAATGTGCATACTGAAATATTTTTCTACTGATTTCTGGTACACTGTCACCCCCCGTAGTTCCCCAAGGGACACTGCCTGTTACCCTTGTATTTCTTTCAAATGTTGTGATTTTCAGACTCTGTGGAAGTTTATGTCTATAGCAGTGAACTAAACAACATACAGAAACACTAGAACATACTTGTCTGTAAAAGCAGATTCTTAAAATATGCCCTAAGACAATTTTGTCATGTACCTCTCCCATGTAATTCATAGAATCATAGAATCATAGAATGGTTTAGGTTGGAAAGGACCTTGAAGATCATCGAGTTCCAACCCCCCTGCCATAGGCAGGGACACCTCCCACTAGACCAGGTTGCCCAAGGCCACGTCCAGCCTGGCCTTGAACACCTCCAGGGATGGGGCCTCAACAACCTCTCGGGGCAACCTGTTCCAGTGCCTCACCACCCTCAAAGTGAAAAACTTCTTCCTAATGTTCAATCTAAACCTGCCCTCTTCCAGTTTGAAGCCATTCCCCCTTGTCCTGTCACTACATGCCCTAGTAAAAAGTCCTTCCCCAGCTCTCCTGTAGGCCCCCTTTAGGTACTGAAAGGCCGCAATAAGATCTCCCCGGAGCCTTCTCTTCTCCAGGCTGAACAGCCCCAATTCCTTCAGCCTCTCCTCATAGGAGAGGTGCTCATTCATGAGCATGATTTGGTAGGCACAGTATTCCTGGAACTATTCCTAAAAGGCAGTTTGTACACAACCACCCAGGGAGAGCACACAGGATTAGGCATGAATGTGATGGTAATATTCAATAAACATTCAAATGCAGTGGTAAGAGAGTTCATTTTGGAGTGAACCCAGTATCAGTGAATATAACAAGTGTCACAAAAGCACTGGCAGCAAAAAGCTAACTGCAAACAGTCACACTACAGAACCATGTTCAAGGGAGGAGCTTAGGAGAGGTTAATGGGAGAAGTAAAGAAACAAGCAGAAAGGACTTATCACATCTTTATCTGTCTTCCTGTTTTCTATCACGTGTGCACTGCTTGTACCAATGATTACAAGTTTGCATCTACTCATGACATTGCAGGCCATACTGTACTTCAAAATTTACCTTTGTATAGAGCTTATATCACTGCCTTTCAAATTGGATGGATTTTGCAGCACATTTTTCTCTCCTTCCTACCTTTCAAATTGCAGATGTTCCTGCTAGAAAACTGGCATGTTTTCTATCAAAAACATCTGTTCAGCAAAATATGTCTTTACATAAGAAAACTGCATTTCTTTTGGAAGCCCAAATAGCTGAAATTATTTTTTCATTTTCTCTTATAAGAAAACTATAAAGTGCTCTGTTGAGTAAAAATGCTCTGTTGAAAAAAAATATATATGTGAAGATCATAGCACCTTTTTCCATCATTCTTTTGTTGAGGAATTGAACTGAAACAATTAAAAAGTACCCAGCAATGATGACAATTTAGAAAAAAGAATCCCAGGTCTGAGTCTTGTCACAGCCAGTTGCCGTACGTTGTCACAGCCAGCCATATGTTGCTGGCTTTTCTCACAGCCAGTTGCTCCACTGCAGGTATTTATATCAGCAGAGATCTGGCTCATAATCAGAGAAGCTAAAAAGAACTAAGAAAACAATTAGACTGAATTTCACTGGGTTAGCTAACCTTACTCCTGATGAAAAGCATTGGGATCCCTAAGAATCCTACTGGCCAAGCTCTGGAAGTTACAGTTCCTTCACACAAAACTTCAAGACTAGCTATTCATAAGCTAAGAAGTGCCTATTCTATCCAAGTGAAGGAAAGGAAAGGCTTGTGACTAGTAAACGTTTCCAAGTATCCAATAATACTAGCTGACAAGCAAGTTCACACGTACTGTTCAGCTCCACATGTAATGAACACTTGCAGCTTCTACTGCTTTTGAATGAACCTGAGAATTCAGTGCATTTGAAGAAAAACAGCATGAAGTCCTATCCTCAGTGGAGGACCTTTCTATCAAATTTTTTTCTTGTTTATCTTGTAGTCAGCACATCCAAATGGGCACATGCAAAATTAACAGCTGATCTGAAAACTGTTAAGACTGCAATTCTCCGTATTTCAATTTCTTAGTTTCTCAAAGCCCAGTAAGAGTACTGATGAATGATATTTAGCTACTTCATCATTAAGTAGTATTTCAATACCAAACCACAATTAAGACCTAGCAGTTGTAGCAATTCAAGGCTAACTCAAAACTTCCTCTTGACCAGGCCTGTATTTGTTCCACCGAATCATTTCTAGTGGACAACATCACTTCCTTTCTTCATTCATTTTTCTCCTTTTTCAAAATGTGGGACAACATGTTTGCTGGAAAAGTTCTTTTTGACATTTCACATGCTTCCCAAGAAAAGCTGTCTTTCTCCAAAAATATTCCCAAAGTACCTAGAAATCCTAACCACAAAATTGGTCCCAAAAGCCTAAATTGCTTGGTATGCAAGCTTATGTGAAATGAATTGGTAAACAAAGAAATAATTCCACAGGCTATCAGACAAAATAAAAGTTAAGAATTCTAAGCATTATTCCTCTCAGTATCACATTTTCTGGTGCTTACATATTAGCTTTTTTGGGAAAGGAGACAACACAAACACTCAGAGGACCTGTATTTGTGTGAACATTATGAAATCCAAAGGAGACTTCACAGTGCTATCAATTTATGCAGACAAGGGAGGAGCATGATGCAGTGTGAAAGTGCTAAATCTGCAACACAACATAACTGAAATACCTATGACCAAATTTGAAGAGATCTTGATAATAAACATTGTGTAATGGGAAGATAAGTGAGATCAGATAAAAGGATAAAAATAGTTTTCAATTCATATGAATGGTAAAATTCATGTAACCTCAAAGAAGAAAAAAAACCTCAACTAATAATCGTAATAAGCTTGACAAGTATAATCAGCACATAGTACTGCCTACTGGTAGGTGCTGTATCAGAATATTGTGGTGATGGTCTGGCACTACAGAAGGCTTTCCTAAATTTGAAATTTACTGCGTAAGCACTGCTCTGTCAAGGTAAGCTACCACCAGACATAAGTAAAAAAGGAAAAATGTAGCTTTTGGAAGATGTACTATAGCAATAAATCAAACAAACAAATCAGTCAAATAAATTATAACCCTGGACCCACTCTAAGGCTTTAGAAATGCAGGCTTCTTTCTGTGTGTGGTTAAAGAACAGAATAGTTAATGCCTCTCAAAGTCACTAATTAAGAAGCCATATACCTTGTAGCTTTTCCAGCCATGAGCAGAGTTAGGCATTCGCTTGGTTTCCCTAAGCTGTCCTTTCAAATTTACCATTTCTCATTCTGTTGAGCTGCTGGTCTCATTGAATGGTGTTCATGACCTGAATGTAGCAGGGGAAAATAAAAAGATGAAAAAGTATGTTGGGTTTGATTACTCTTTATGAATAATGATTATCTAACAAACAGGGATATTTTGCTGTACATATTAGGATATCTTCTAGCAAGATTTCAAAGTGCTTCACAAACATATTAGGTTATCAAGCAACAACCCAGAACTCCTCAATGCCAATTATTTTCTCTGTCAGGAACATTAGATCCTTCTCTTTATCAAATATTAGCACGGATATGCAGGAGTATCTCAGGAGATCCTGATTTTCTGTGCAGAAAAATAGAGAACAATGCCTGCCTAACGCTAGATGTAGTCATTCTGACATAGAGAAAACTGAAGAGTCCATATCACTGAAGGGCTGGCCTCTGATTAAATAAATAATAGCATATAAACACTTTTATATTTAAAATTGTCCCTGAGGTACAAGGAATAAAATGAGCTACAGAGCGGACAGCCTGATGTCCCATCTGCATTCAGTATACAGAAATCCAAATAGGACTCTGACAGTGTCTAGACATGATATATTCTTGCCATATAATATCAGTGATTATAATACTTAACTGTTCTGCACTGATGCAATGCTACACCTGCGTGATCAGAAAAAAAAAAAAAAAAGAAGAAAAAACTACTTTTTGCATAACAATGTGAGTTTTCTTAAGGGTTGCCAAGGCCACCAGCTAGTTAGAGTCTTTATGCAATCTACTTAATATCACATTTCAATTGCTCCCTTTAGAAGTAAAGAAAAATGTTCTTTTCAAGACACACCAGTATCTTTGTACGAACGAAAACTGAAATGATAAAACTGCAGCATGAGGCAACATGAAGAAGGAATTAAGATGCTATCGTGCAAACAACGTCTTAATGACTAAAAATTAACTGTTTAAGGATTGCACAATGGTGCTTCACAACTATGGCTAAGACAATAACTTATTTCCTCAAAGTATGTTAAAAGTCTCAACACAGATCACAGTCTTGGCTTACTGTACACCTAACGTTGGGGCTTTTTAACAAAGCTCTTGAAGATCAAAATCTATTCACACGCAGTGTCTCAAATAGGGATGTTTAAAGCTTTAAGTCAATTAAAATTGCCATAACATTTTAAAAACTAAAGCCTATGAACTTGATACAAACTCTAGAAATGGTTAGATACACTGAAACGTATCTCAACTATGTCATCTAACTAAAGGAAAATTGATTCCAACTATTACTCGGTTATCTCTTTTATTTCCAAGGTTTTAATCAAGACTTTGTCTTTGAAGAATCTGTTCATCATAAAACCCTAGAATGCAGCACTTCACGTAGTGTGTCACAGGAAATGTTCTTGGTGCATTATTAATTACCATCTCTAATGCTTATTCTACTTCCCATTTTACTCAAGGCATAATGAATGGACTATGACCTTTCTTTTCTGCAACATGTTTCTTAATCAAGCTCTCAGTTTTAGAAGGATTCTCCTCTATCCCTCAAGAACTACTATAAGTTAACTGACACAAAACTAAGACCCCTATTTGATATTTTCATTGTATCTATAGGCAAAATTTTTAAAGTTTCAATGGTAGGCATTTCAGAGACTGGCAAGATCTCACCATAAATCAAAAACTTATTTACCACCTAGCTATTAACTTTGCTGTTACTTTACTACAGAAAACTGTCCTTCCTCTTCTGTGGTGCTGTACTCCATAACTGTGCTTGCAGCACAGCAGCAGTAACAGTGTACTGGCCTCAGAGATCTTCTGCTAAATGTGATATATTATCACAGGGAAAAACTGCTCAGTTTACACCAAAATCAGAATTGAAGCAATTTATTAACAATATGCAATTAACCAGCAAGCAGTGAGCTGTATATTTAAGATTCAGCAACACAAGTAAACCACAATATTAGATGCAGACAAAATGCTAATAAACAACAATATCAGATGCATTTTAAATGCTTAATAACACATACATACAAAACCAACCTCCTACAACAACCCCCCCAAAAAGCTCTAATCACATGCACATGAACACAGTTACAGGCATGCATCCCTTTCTCACAGGACCTGCGAGTAGTTACAAGCACATACTCCTCATTTGGGGCCATCGGTTCCCTTCCTCGCACATCTCCTGCTGGAGGTGTGAGTGCTCTAGCTTTCTGTGTGACTGTGCAGCTCCTTACAACCTGCTGGATCACACGCCAGTGCGAAAGGACCCCACACTTCACATATGCACACCCCAATCGTGGGTATGTATTGTTTCAGCCTGTATTGACAGTTCACTAGTGGCATGCAGACACTGCACAGCGCCCAACAGGGAGGATGCTTCTTGCTTAGGCAGAGGTTTTGATGCCAGCAGAGCAGCTTCTCACTGTGTCAAACCACATTCTGAGTACCGCTGTTTCCAGTCCAAGATCTATCCCTCTTCGTTACAAATTTCCATGCTGCTTTTTCACTTCTTTTCATGCTGTTTCCTTTCAAGGGTCAATACATGCAACTATGATTCTGTTAAGCTAAAGAAGCTAGGGTGATCAATCTCCCAATGTAACATTCTCATGAAAACAAGACCATGAATATTGTGTCTCCTGAACTTCAATCTGAAAAAGAGACTTCTTTTCTCCCCACTCATCTTCCTCTTCCTCCACAACAGCACAGTAAGGGCACCCTTACACTAACAAAGAATGGAATACTCCTCATTTAGCTTTAGATGTCTGCATCTGAACTAGTCACCTGACTCCTGTAACAGGTTTTAGATTTCCGTATGTTTCTCTCCACTGATGGGAAAGACAGTTTTGACTTCTAGCTCAGATGTAAGTCCAAGATGTATAAACTGACACAAGCAGAATCTCATTCCAAATGTTCACAATGTTTTCTAAATTGGCATGGAGCACCTCCCTTTTCTTTTTTTTTTGTCTTTTTTTATTTTAGAGAGGTTGTTTTGTTGCTTTTGCATTGGCTTCTGTCTTTGTCTAAACTAAGACAGTTACAATTTTTTATGTATTCTAGTCCTATGCTGCATCTCCCCCTCTTTTTCCTCCTGCCCTTAGCTAACATCTATCAAAGTCAACTTATATCCCAAAAACAGACCGGCACTAACACATACCAATACTGTACTGGTCAGACACATTACTGGAACTAATTTCTCTATTTCAACACAGTAAGACTTACCTAACCCAAGAGCTCATCCATTTGAGGCATTCTTTAAAGGTCTGTTTCCTACCACAATCTTTCAGTCAATGATGAGTATGCGCACTGTGACAAAGATTCTTGATATGCTATTTTTTGCAGGTTTTCTGCTGAAAAACTCTTTTTCAACATAACTTTTGAGTACTGATTAATTATGTAACGGAAAAGAAAGCTGAGAGAACTTTAATGCCTGCCTACATATGGGTAGTATGTTTCCAAGTACTGCAAAAAAGACATTCCCAGATGGCAGTATCACAATAGGCTTTAGTGAGTATGAGCTTGATGGTAGAGAAATTTAACATAAAGGTGTTCTAAATTATTATCATCATATTAATAGATACACGTAATCAAATATAAGCAGTTCACCATCAACTGAATGCTTATTTCTGTACATTACTTCTCACTTTCTGCATCATGTCAGATACAAGACCATAGGGCAGGTAATGCTAACTACTTTTATGCTCACACCTTCAAAAATTCTGTTAAAATGGCAATTACATTGAAGAGGTGCTTTTTCCCTCTCAAGTCTCCCATACACTGCCACAACACCATCAAAGCAAACATTTGTTTGTTTCCTTTTGCTTTTTTCTTCCAGGTCAAATTTCTTAGTACTATCCTGTTCTCTCATACAAATAGAAGAGCCACATATATATATATACACAACACGCTGGAAAGTGTGTAATCTGCAATCCTGAAGAAGAGAAGCAGGAAAATGTGAGTGATTGCAGCACTTACTACAGATATGGTACTACTAAGTAGATATGCTCTTCCATATGTGGGAAAGAAACACACTGATAAAAAAGGAAAATAGGAAGTGAATGTTCTCAGTTTTGGCACAACTACACTTGCTGCTCATCTAAAGCAAGTGGGAGATAGCAAACTAAACCAAAAAGAGAAGTGAAATATGTATTTATGAGGAAGAAAACTAGAAAACAGCAGAGTTAAAGGTGACATGCCTTTGCCATTTATTCTCATATTTATCATCTTCACTGTTTTTGCCACAGGACTGACATATTTAAAAACTTTCAACCTTTTCTTAAACACACTTCTGAAATGACAATAAGGACAACTGTAATTCACAAACAGAATAAAAGGCACTCACTCTACCTTAAATGAAATCTGATAAATTTCATATATTTACCTGAAAAATATCTCAATATAAATTATTTTTGTTGTAAATCTATTTTAACACAATCAGTTAAATCTGTTATTATTTAAAATCAGCACTGTTTCTAACATAACTGTGCTTCTAGGTCAGAGGAAAGGCTAGTGATTCATCAAGCTTAGTACCCTGTCTCCAAAAGAGCACCCAAAGTAAAAACAGAACAATATGGAATGGGGACTTGTCCCATACAATCTCCTAACCCCCCAAAATATGTAACACTGGGAGTTCCTCAGTAAGGGATAATGTCTTTGTATTCAATAAGTATTGTTGGATTTTCCTTACCTGGACTTGTCCACTCTTCTCCTGAATGCGTGTAAACTTTGTAGAGCGAATTTATGGAGCCTTTTGCAAAAGATATTACAGATGATAAAACAAGATGAAGAACCAAGTCTTCTTGTTTGCTTTGAATAAGGCTTCTGTTAGCTTCTGTTGATGCTCCCCATCTTTTTTATGGGAAGAGAGAGTAAACAAGAAATCCCTAATGCACCACCTTCATACCACTTGAGGTTTTTTACGCCACTATTGCATTCCCATAGAATAGTCTTTTTTCTAGGCTGAAAAACTCTGGTTTGCCTAATTGTTCTTCCTGTTGTAGTCACTTCATACTTTAGACCATCCTTTTTAACTTTCTTTGAAATTTTTCCTGTTCAGCTTTTTTAAGAGGAAGGGATAACAATTGTTAAGAACCAAACTCATGTTCTTATAAAATCTGTTGTAAACTGAAGACCTTGTTCCTGAGTGAAGATGGGCAGCTCAAAATCCAACATGTTATGTGTAAAGTTGGGGGTGGTTTTATGTACATCACAATGCATTTAACTACATTTGCCACCTTAACCTCCAATCACTGTCTCAAAGTCTTCTTGTAAAGATAATCAGAGATGGTCTGTGAGTGCTAGGCAGTATTTATTTTACCTTGCACTGCTAGTATCCTTGAAATAAGAAAACTTTGCTAAGTGGTAGCTTATACACTTCAAAAATTAGTAATTGAAACCCAGTTATTCTTGCAAGATTTCCAGAACAGTATCCTCTGACTTTGCTGATTAATCAATTCATTGTAAAGTAGTCCCACCCAAGCTCGCATTCCACCCTGACACTAATGCTGTTTGGCTTCACCCCAGTGTCAAAGCTTTTGACATTCTGCCTAAAATACTGTCACATCTCTACACACGTGCTTTTATCTTCCTCACTCTCCTCCTTCTTCTTTCATTGAAGGCTGCAAAAATTTCCATAAGCATTTTTATTTCCTTAATTTCAGTTCATGTTCATGGATTAGATTTCGTCTATATAATTTCTTTCATATACCCTTTATCTTCGCATTCTCTTCCATAATACTGTCTTCCTTAAATGTCTCATTTGTCAGTTTACTTGTTATTTGCATTTTAAATACTTTGCAAACTTTTATTTAACCACAGCTATGTTTTGCTTATTGAATTTGTTGTAAAAACCTCACAGAATAAGCTATTTAAACCTTTAATACTCTTCCTTTGCATTGCTTTTACTGTGTTTTTATTATTTAAACACAGTGCTCTGGAACAGAGTCATACAGGCTCTAACGGATTCATCCCTCACCTGATGTCATAAGAGTTGTGTCTACTTCCTCCAAAAATGGTTTAGAATTACTCAGATCAATATTTAAGCCAGGCTTGCAGAATTTGGGTGTCAAACTGACAAATTCTGGGTTTTAATAATTAAATCCTGTGAGAGTCTGTAGTTCCATTTAAAGTACAATTAAATTCAAAAGATAGGAATCATCTGAGCAAATGCAAATGTCTAAAATTTTGATATCTCAACTAGTTGTCTAGACTCTCTTTATAGTCACAACAGAGAGATAAGCACTTGTGTGGTATGATTCATCTGACCTTTCAGAAATGTATGAGATCAACTGAACCCTGCAGGCACTTGTTTCTCTGCTAGGACTATAAAAGACTAAAAGACTTTTCAGATGAGGCTATCTCAGATGTTCCTTAAGCAACTATAAGGGGAATCCAGAATGAATAGCCCAGAAGAAGATGTCTGCAATAAAAAGGCCTTAAGTTAGCAGGATGAATACCACACAAAACATTTCAGCCTGAATGTCACAGACATATACAGATAGACAGCCTTTCTGAACACTTGCTTGAAAGGCATCTTAATAGAACCTAAGTTTTATTGCAGTCTGAATTGGGGGTGCTGGTACTTCAAAGACTAGGAGTCTTTATTAGCAGAGAGAACTTACTTATTAACTAGGAACCAGAAAATTTGAAAGAAAAAACTGTCATAATGTATAGTATTTTGCATCTTAAAATGAATGCCAACAATTCCCTCTAAAACTTAAAAAGGTACCTTTGGTGTACACTCTTATGCCATCTAGACCATCTAATTAAATTACTTTCTTTGTTTCAGTNATAACATAATATAACATAATATAACATAATTGTATTTAATATAATTATGTCATATCATATTCATAACAATACAAATCACAGAAATACTTAATCTGATTTCCAAAAAAAGGAAGGGGTAGCAGAGCCAGTATATTGCTACTATTTTCACGATTCTAGGAGTAATCAAGAACAGTTGCTTATATCAATATTGAGTCTTATTTTGTGACTGTCAAAAGATCAAGAATATCCACTAAGCCCCAAATTCTAGAAAATTCTGCAGCTCTAAAAGGTATCCAAAACACTTCTTCATATTCTGTGTTGTGACCTAAGGGAGAGGGACCAAACTGACTTAAGTGACCTTTGTTGCTTTCTCATCCTGGCAAGCACAGTGGGACAACAGATGGTGGCTTTTAGACAGCTTTGTGTTTCTACGCATCTTAAGTAATGCAAGCTCAAGCTTCAGCGTAGTATATTCTCATCCTAGTACACTCTGAATCCTGCAACATGTCTAGAGAACTATCCTATAGCTGAATGTCAACACATCTTGTGGAACACCTCAAGCCGATCAGAAAGTCTTCAGCGCTCTTTAAAATGGTAAATCTCCTTTAAAGCTGAACAAAAGAGCCAGGGGGTCAGGGCGATAAGCAGTGGATAGAATATGGACAAGTGAGGATTCCACACCTAAAGCTGATTTTTCCTTTCTGCGCTGACTAAATTCTACAGACTGCTGCACATTGTGTTTGCTTCTTTAAATCCAGCTCACGAGCAGAGCAGCGCATGTTGCCACCTGGTGTGGAGGTGATGTAAAAGTCCTTGCTGACTCCTGTATGAGCAAAGGCTGCGTCACTGCAGAGGCACATCTCCGCGTGGACCATCCCGGCAATGTCGTCAGCTCGCTTGCTGACTCACGTCTTGGGAAGAAATCAGCTCTGAGGAAAGAAACTGCCCTTCAGCCTGCGATGATGCGGAGCGGGCGAGCACAGGGACTGCAGAACTTGCCTGAGGAAGGGGAGAGAGAAAGTGATGGCTACAGGCAAAGGAGCCGGCAGCGTTCAAACCAGAATGCAAATACATGTTTACAGCTGCCAACAGCTAACGTGTTGATCCTGCCATAAGATGCTGGAGGGGTGCTGAAACGTTATGACTTAATACAATTACTCATTTAAATGGGCTGCTCTTGGAGGGAGGATGAAAGTCTGCTTCACATTAATAATTTCAAGCTTTTCTTGCACATCATTTGCCAAATGTATCTGTGCTTTATAATGGAAACCTCGTTCAAATAACCTACCTAGTATTCCTTTCTGCAAAGAACTTCTTAGAAGTGGTAAAGCAAGTACAGTGTGCAGATTTTTTTTAAGGACAGCAATAAACATCACAATTATTATTTATAAAGATTGTGTTTTCCTTAGGAACAGATAGGTAATATAATTAAGCTTGGAAAACCTTTTAGTTATTTTCAAAGAAAACCATTTAATTGCTGCCAACTGCTTTCTATAGACGCCTAAAAGAAATACAGTTTTACCTTTCTTTAAAACCATATATGTGGCTGTGAGGAACAATTATGAACCCAAACCCGGTATTCTTTCTTCAGATAGGATTTTCAATAGTGGATTTATGGGCAGCCTTAATGCTAGTCTTGAAAGAAGCTGATGCTCTGCATTTTATGGTCATTCAATACTCCATAGCACAGTGGTGTTCTACTGCTCCTGCAGCAGAATATGTCATCATAAATATGTTGTACATGTGCACCCTGCCACTGAAAGATCTCTAGGGTTGTTGATCTTTTGATTTCCTATCAGAAGAGATTTAACTGATCACTTGTTCTCTACAGTTTAAAAAGAGAAAAGTAGCATTACCACAGAAATATTCCAGGTGCTTTTTGGTAAAATTCTTGACAGATCTTTTTTGGACCAGTTCAAGAGTGTTTCTCGTAGCAGGAACATACCCATGACCCCATGACTTATAAAAGTAGTTTTAGTTTATCCAGAGTATCCATGGCATTGTAAAATTTTATCAAGCTGCTTATGGTTGGGGGGGTCTTTTTTAATTCAGAAGTTTGCTACAGAAATTATTCTTTTAGTTATTAAAAATATAAACAATGCACTGCTATTAAGTACTTCACATAGATTATTATTTGACTGAAACGGTATATTCTAGTCACTGTAGTGCTACTATTATTTGCCACAGAGCAACTGATTACTGAAGTCATATATAGCCATGTAATGGAATTGAGAATACAGAGTGCAAGCAAAAATATTCAGCCTTCTTCCATTCTAATTCTTTTCAATATTCAGAATAGAACAATCACCGAAACACCTTCCTTTTAATCAGCTGGTCTCCTATTTCTCCCACTAAAGACTAAACACAGCACAAGTTGCTGGTATTTCTGTAGTTTAAGGAAAAAAATCTGCCAAAGGAAGATTAAATAATCTTGAACGAAGCATTCTCCTTAAATTCACCTAAAGCCTACAGATCTAGTTTCATGTGTTATCATGTTGGAAAAAAGTTAGAGGCTTGAAAAAACAGTGAATGCATTGTTACTCAACCCACTGTAAGAGAAGGCCTTTTTTCCACGTAATTGAAAATCTTTATCTAACAGGCACGTAAGTCATTGTGGTAGAAGACACTTTCTTGCAATTCATGCAAAATCCATTCATAATTTTAGTCATGATAGGTTCTGTTAGTGATGGGGAGAAGACTGACTGACTGATGTGGAAAAGCTTACTTGAGTGAAAACTTGCGAGAAATTTTTAAGTATATGTGAACACATTCACTGGGCCTATAGCATGCATAGGCTCATCAACAAACACTGTTCTGTAAGTGCCCGTCAAGCTATAAGCTGATATGTCTGTGAAAAAAAATGGGAGAACGTATTTTCAGACACAGCAAATACTACACTCCAGACTATTTTCAATCTCTCAATAGTAATTCCAATTCACACATTTTCTCTCAAAAGGATATATACTTGATATATGCACTGACCATTGTGTAACAGATGACATAGTCAGAACAGCATTTCTACAAAGTGGGATACTAGGTAGAAGATAGAGCCTTTTAACACTGAGGTGTTCCATATTCACAGGATATGATTGTTACTACTATCATCGTTATCACAAGAAAAGAATGCTGGTAGCTTCCAAAATGTGCGGAACTGAACTGCCATAGTGCCTGTATATATTATCTTTAGCCAATATTTATTGTCTAAAATTAGGATTTCAATTGTGTCTGCAATGCTGGTATTTTGAAAAATGTTTCTTTATTTCAGCTGCAACAAAAAATTTGATTTGAATCTTGAAACGGGTGATCTGCCAGTCAGCTATATTTATTATTTCCGTTCACATGATGGGAAAGGAATGGTCCTGGACCATGCAATTACGAAGGTCCCACTGCACAAGGCAGTAGCCATAACGTGACAGTCCTTTGAATGTAAAGCCCCAAAAGACGCAGCTTGTTGCCTTCTGCCTGGCTCTTCGCCCCCAGACACTCGACAATTCTGTCTGAGGCATGTGGAGCCACGAAGCGGAAGAGAGCTTGCGAGACTGTATTGTAACAAGGCACAGATCCACTCAGAGGTCAGAGCTGCATCTAACACTTGTGCGTGAGAGGAGAGAGATCTTGTGTTCACAAACAGCCAAATAGTTAATCTGGTAGAATCAAACAGTAATCACTCCAGTATCCACACTTAAGTTATTACAAAGCATCTGCTTTTCCATCACAGTAATCATGATAGATACAGGAGAAAAACAGAAAAGAAAACACTGAAAAGGTATTTCAACAAGCTATAGAATTACAGACAACAATAAAAATTTATGCAAATTTCATATAAACTAGACTATGTTTACTTTGCACTTCAAATCCTTCACAAACTGTTTCAAATAACAAGAGATGACTTTTTATAGATGTGCTAATGCTATTAAATTAGCTCAACCTACTTCCTCCTGTCTCCCTTTTCCCTGTTTCCTTCAAAAATGCACAGGACAGTAACAGTTCCAAAACTAATTCCTAGTCTGCACAGATGACTGTATTCTTCTTGGCTCCAATCACTGCTGTGGCATTCACTTGGCTAGAGTGGCACATAAACATAAGTGGTCATAAAAGCATGGAAAAATCTCTTTCCCTCTGTGAAAATAATTGTACATTCTATTGTACTATAGAATCCAATATTAAAGATGACTAGTATTTTTGATATCTAATTCAGAATCAGAAAGTTTCAACAGAAGGCGTTATCAGATACTCTATAAAATGCACAGTGTGGGAGTAGGGTAATTATTGTCATTTCATTGCTCTCTCTCTAACTATCTACAATTATCTCTTTATACTAGTAATCAGCTTTATACCATTTGATGTCCTTTGATTTTTATCCATCTAATTACAAAGTAGCAGTAGATGTTTGCATCACAAAGACTGGTTTGAGTACCCATTTCTATCTCCTCCAATTTTCAAATGTCTGCATTTTCCCAAAGACATAAGACTGAAAACTAAACACATATTTAAAGGCTACGTCTTATGCGCCAATGGCAGGCATGTATTTAAAAAACTATTTTAGGCAGAAAGATTAATCATATTTTTTACACTAGTAGTGTGCAACACAAATTGGTGTGAACAGCATGACAGAAGCATATGTCATCTCTCTATTATTAGGTCTGAGAAAAGGAACTTGTGCTCTGTTTCACTAATGTGCACCAAACAAACATAAGCTTTGTTAAAAAGTTAGATGTTGACAAGCATTTCAAAATATTGCAGTAGTTCTACATTCACATGACTTTACTTCAAACACCAAACAAATACCTAAATTTGAAGGCTGATTTGTAGTAGTTAGAGGGACCAGAAAAGCTCGTTTGAATTCAGAGATCTAAAATTGCTCTTTGGAAGAGCTTTTCTCTCATTCTTAACTATATTGCCTATTAAACACTAGAGATAGAGACGTCTTGCCACACTTCATGACTACAAATGCCACTATGCCTCCTGCCCTTTGATATGGCCAACTCAGTGCACTGATGAACAGTATTATTCCTCACAACCCCTACTTTAGAGTTTAGCGATGGTCCAATCCTACAAATTCATGTAGGAATTCACCCTATTCCCTTTTATCCAGGAATACTTTGGTTTGCTACAAAATCCTCCCTCAGCTGTGACCTTGCAGAAAAGCCAGTCGTGGCAAGGGAAAATAGATTATGCCTTGCTTTACTGGAGGCGTTGGGCACCAAGATATGACTACAGCTGGATGTTAGGTTCAGTTTAGCATTCAAAAAAAAGGAATAGCGCCAGGACAAGCTCTGAGGCCAGTTCTCTTCATATTCATGCAGACCTTACAAAATGCAGTTCCTCTTTACCCCAAATTTAACCCTAACTGGAACCAAAGACCCTATCATACATACTTACAATGAAATCAATTAAAAAAAGATGTTTCTTGGAAACCATCCACTCCTTCATGTTTACTACAATACATCAGCAAATGCAGTCCTTTCATTCTGCTCTTCTGGAAACTAGCGTCAACAAGAATCATTGTAGGCCTTAATGAAACACAATAACTGCATGATAATGAGGAGTTACTCAGGCTGGAGTTGTTGCTCATCAAATCATGCAGACCTTACCAGATGCTGCAGTTAAAAACAGCCCTCCATTGCCACTTTTTCCAAATCCTAACTCCAATTATGTCTCCAAACTATTCTTAATTAAATTCCATAAAAACACAAAATCAGTGACCAGCAAGTCATTTCTACAGATAAGAGCCTCCACCCCCTTCCTGCGGACTGCACAGTATCCTGGAATGAAACTCGTCTTCAAATCCTGCTGGGTTCAAAACTGAACCTAACCCCTTTCGCATTTTCAGCCCTAACCATAGTCTAATAATGCACATGTGCAGCAAACGCAATCACACACTTGTCACTTCTGCCAACGGAAGGTCCTGTCCTAGGTCTCAGACAATCATAGAATCAAAGAATCATAGAATGGTTAGAGTTGGAAGGGTCTTTAAAGATCATCTCATTTCAACCCCCCTGCCGTATGCAGGGACACCTTCCACTAGACCAGGTTACTCAAAGCCCCATCCAGCCTGGCCTTGAACACCTCCAGGGATGGAGCTTCCACCACTTCTCTGGGTAACCTGTGCCAGTTGAGGGTGCCACCACCCTCACAGCAAAGAATTTCTTCCTAATATCTAATCTAAATCTACCCTCTTTCAGTTTAAAACCATTACACCTCATCCTGGCACCACAGTCCTTGATAGAGTCTCTCTGCATCTTTCCTGTAGGCCCCCTGGAAGGCCGCTACAAGGTGTCTGCGGAGCCTTCTCTTTTTCAGGCTGAACAACCCCAATTCTCTCAGCCTGTCTTCATAGGAGAGGTGCTCCTTGATAGAGTCTCTCTGCATCTTTCCTGTAGGCCCCCTTTAGGTACTGAAAGGCCACAATAAGATCTCCCCGGAGCCTTCTCTTCTCCAGGCTGAACAGCCCCAACTCCTTCAGCCTCTCCTCATAGGAGAGGTGCTCCTTGATAGAGTCTCTGCATCTTTCCTGTAGGCCCCCTGGAAGGCCGCTACAAGGTGTCTGCGGAGCCTTCTCTTTTTTAGGCTGAACAACCCCAACTCTCTCAGCCTGTCTTCATAGGAGAGGTGCTCCAGACCTTTGATCATCTTCATGGTCCTCCTCTGGACTTACTCCAACAGGTCCATGTCCTTCTTATGTTGTGGTCTCACCAGAGCGGAGTAGAGGGGCAGAATCACCTCCCTCAATTTGCTGGCCATGCTTCTTCTGACGCAGCCCAGGATATAGTTGGCTTTCTGGGCTGCAAGCACACATTGCCAGCTCATGTAGAGCTTCTCATCAACCAACAGTCCCAAGTCCTTCTCCTCAGGGCTGCTCTCAATCCATTCTCCACCCATCCTGTATTTGTGCATGAGATTGCCCCGGCCCATGTGCAGGACCTTGCACTTGGCCTTGTTGAACTTCACGAGGTTTGCACAGGCCCACGTCTCAAGCCTGTCCACGTCCCTCTGGATGGCATCCTTTCCCTCCAGTGTGTTGACTGCTCCGCATGGCTTGGTGTCATCAGCAAACTTGCTGAGGGTGCACTCAATCCCACCATCCACGTCGCCGACAAAGATGTTAAACAGTACCGGTCCCAGTACCGGTACCTGAGGAATGCCACTCATCACTGGTTGCCCCTTGGATATCGAGCCATTGACAATAAATGCAGTTTATGACAATAGAACCAATTGTTTGTGTTTAGGTTTTGGTGCAGACATTGCTAATTTGGCTATGGCCAAGACTAAATGCAGGGATGTTCTTAGTGCCACGTTTTCTAAAAGGAATGACTGAATGCGTCTTTATTGCTCAGTTCTGAATATGTACTTGGCTAAGATGGAAACCAACACAGGCAAAGGTGGATATTATGTTTGTGTTTGGAACAAATATAGATGTACTGGTTAAGACTTAGACAAGGTTTAAGGTTAGGGCTGGATTATTGTTTGGTAATCAAGAACTGAAGGGTTTGGCTCATTGCAAGATCCTCAACAGACTACACTGCTGAACCCGTAGTGGTATTAGTAGGTAGGGAATGATTTAAAATTCATTTTAGAAGATGCTTATCTTGTTTTATTGTAACCTAGGAAATATTCCAGGTGTAGTTAGGGTTACAAATTTACAGAAAAATACAGGAAATTTGCTTTATTCCTTCAGCTCCTAGGCCTAAGGGAAAGTCTAATGCTGAGCCAATTGCTAAAGCCTTTAATATTAACAAGGTCAGCATGTCTCCTTAGCTAACGCTAAACTGAAATTATGATTAAGTCTTTAGAAAAAGAAAAATAGAATACCTCAAGTTAACAGATGGTTGCTGTGTAGATTGCTAGAATGGAGAATTGAGGCTGTTAAGGGGCAATGTATTCTGTTAATTCTGATAGTTGTTGGTCACTTGCTACAGATTGAAGTTATAACTGGGATTAAAGATAAGGTTTCAGAAAAGTAGGAACGAAGAATTTAGTTTACTTCATAAAAACATATGGCTGGGGTAAGGAAATCTCTTATGTTGATGCCTATACAGACATCAGCCGCCTGGTTGTGATTATGGCTGAGCTTGAGGTAAGATTTGGGCTATCAATTTTGCACCAAAAATACATAAAAACATTATAAATACAACAGAGAACAATGTAACATATATAAAAATAGGAAAGTTATGAAAATGTAAAAAATATACCCGATATATGCCATGATAAAAGGTTTATCTTGAAATCCTCAGAAATAATCTGTTTTTTAAAAAAGCACAAATATCGTATTTTTACCAGCCTACTAATTTTACCAAACAATTCCTGGGATAATTTAAAACTATTCATTGATGTAGAGGCTGTGGTGGTCTTTTTTTAGAGATGACCAAGAAAGTAAGACACTTTTGCATTAGTATATCTTACACAGTTTGAAAAATAATCTAAAAAGAGCAATTGAAGTCCTGGGTTTGATCATGTTGGGCCGAGGCCAATGTGCTGGGTCCTGCACATGGGTCACAACAACCCCATGCAGCGCTACAGGCCTGTGGAGGAGTGGCTGGAAAGCTGCCTGGCAGAAAACAACCTGGGTGTGTTGGTGGACAGCTGGCTGAATATGAGCCGGCAGTGTGCCCAGGTGGCCAAGAAGGCCAACAGCATCCTAGCCTGTATCAGGAATAGTGTGGTGAGCAGGACTAGGGAAGTGATCATCCCCCTGTACTCGGCATTGGTGAGGCCCCACCTCGAGTACTGTGTTCAGTTTTGGTCCCCTCACTACAAGAAGGACATTGAGGTGTTGGAGCATCTCCAGAGAAGGGCTACAAAGCTGGTGAGGGGCCTGGAGGACAAATCTTATGAGGAACGACTGAGGGAACTGGGGTTGTTTAGCCTGGAGAAGAGGAGGCTGAGGGAAGACCTTATCACCCTCTACAACTACCTGAAAGGAGATTGTAAAGAGGTGGGGGCTGACCTCTTCTCCCTGTTGACAAGTGACAGGACGAGAGGAAATGGGTTCAAGTTATGCCAGGGGAGGTTCAGATTGGATATTAGGAAACATTTTTTCACTGAAAGGGTTATTAAACATTGGAATAGGCTGCCCAGGGAGGTGGTAGATTTGCCATCCCTGGAGGTGTTTAAAAAAAGGGTAGATGTGGTACTTGGGGACACGGTTTAGAAGTGGTTTTGTCAGGGTAGGTTAATGGTTGGACTTGATGATCTTAAAGGTCCCTTCCAACCTCAGCAATTCTATGATTCTATGATTCTATGTTCTGTATGGCTCAGACCTAAGAGTGGGAAGCAGCAGAAACAAAAGCACCACACATTAGTGAAGCTTCACATCAGGTAAAATTGGCAATTAAGTGGATGCTGCAATAACCAAAAGGTTGGGTTGTGTTTT